>JARYGA010001101.1:0-35805 GCA_030545235.1 Helianthus tuberosus
TTCAATCGATCGGACATTGAATCGTAGCAGCGATCGAGTTAATACCCTGTATCGTAGCAGCGCCTCCCTAATGGAAATTATGATTTTGAGCAGTAGAACTTCGTTTTTGAGAAAAGTTTTCGACACAGATGAATAGGCCATGATCGAATCAATTTATAGCTGAAAAATGAGGTTTACGCGGCCCGCGTAAACCTCCTCTTGATCTTACGCGGCTCGCGAGGGCCATCTAGTCGTAGACTAGGGCTAGCGTGTCACACCTAGGTCTGCCACGTGTGCGACACGTGGCCTGAAACGCTTATCCGGTCAAATTTGGGTTGACGCGGCCCGCGTAAGGGTCTTCTTATGTTTACGCGGCCCGCGTGAAAATCAAAAACCTTGTTTTCTTGGTTTTTCATGCACGCTAGGGTTTCAGGGGTCCGGGTTTTCACTTATGGGTCGTTTTAGGACATTTTTGAAGGTCCTTACATTATTATTCTAGAGTCGGCTTGGAAAGGGATTGTTACCGGAGAAGACGTCCGGAGTACGAATTCTGACATAAATATCATCACGAACTGACGACTGGATGAACCGGGGTGATTCCTGCCCGATCGGATCGGCTGAACACCGATGTGTTTACCATTGTCTCAATACGTACCTTAACGTCACTGTTTAAGCAGAAACTTAGAGATTTTACGAGTTTAGGAACGGGACAAGGATGACCCGATCGAGTGGCAATCTGATCGGATAGCCATCCGATAGAACAGCCACCCGATCGAGTAACACCTGTCCCATTAACGTTAAAACACTTGAAACTTTGAAGTCATGATCGTCGAGTGGCAGCTCGATCGGATATCCATCCGATCGGACACCCATCCGATCGAGGTAACAATGGATCTTGGACGTATTCAGTACTTAGAACCTTTGGAACTTTGAATCTTGAAACTTGGATCGAGGGGCAACCCGATCGGATAGCCATCCGTTTCCCATACTTTTGTCAACTTTAAATCGAGTGGCCACCCGATCGGATAGCCATCCGTCCCTCACGCACTTGTCATTTAATCGACTAGCAATCAGATCAGATGGCCATCCGATCGGACAGCCATCCGATCCAGTGACAAATCCGACACTTGTGCAATCTCGTTGTTTTGTTCGACACTTATTCGTTGCAATCTAACCAGGCTAAACCTAAAGAGCTCCCTTTGATCGAATAACAGTTAATCTGTTAAGCAGTCACTGCGAGTATACTCGATCCCTTTTTGCTTTAAACTTTGGGATGTAACATGTATTTTATTAAACTACGATACTTGAGACTTTTGCAAACTAAACTCTATCCTACGTGAATGTGAAACTTGGGATTCTTGTATTCTATTTGTTCTATGTGGACGTTTAATCCAGGGTGTGTAGTTCCGCCTTAGCAATAGTAGCGCTATAGGAGATGCACCTCCCCATTATTCTCGGGGGTACTGTTAGAAGGATTCTAGTTTTCCTTGAGACTTGGGAAAACAACAAAGCATCGGGATACTTGGGCTATCACTTGTTGGACTGCGAACACTAGCATGGCTGAAACTATTTTGTTACACTTACATACGGATAAGAGTTGCTTTTAACCTATTATGTTATTATTCAAACTTGTATACTCGCCAGTACATTTTTGTACTGACTCTATTTTAATACATGTTGCAGGCTGATAGGATGCTGTGGAAACAAGTGAATCAAGCTAGTGTGATGCTTAGAAACCCACGTAGTTAATTAAACTTTGAACAATATTTGATAATTGTTGTATGATACTTGGTGCGATGGTTATTCGTTTTAGACAATGTTGAATCAATTTAATCTATTATGAAATTTCTAGTGTTGTGGAATCTCATGAGCAATCTGAACGCTTAGTGCTCGCACCCCGATGTTTCCGCCATCGGTTGGGGTGTGACAGATTGGTATCAGAGCCATAACTATAGGGAATTAGGATAAGTAGAAATACTTACCCTAGTCTATAGTTCTAGGAATCTTGACTCTTATTTGTTGTTTAAGACTTATGCATTCTACCGTATCTGCTTCCTAGCAGCACATATCCCTGCTAAACTTACATGCCTTTCCTAAGGCTGATACAATATACACTTGATACATAAAAAAAAAAAACACTGTTAATCAGTGTTTGTATTTTGCACGAGGTTTACCCACAAGTCAGGAGTGACATCCGAACCTTGATCGAAAATCTCCATATTATTCTAGTAAGGTCTTGTCTGCGGATAAGTACCAACACTATTAGGGTGCGATGTTGTCAATTTAGAGGTGAAACTCAGACCTTGACAACTAGTCCCACTCCTTGATGTTTTATTTATGTCTCGCCAAGGTCTCGAAATTTCCATTCAATTGGGTACGTCAAATGACCAAAAGGATGAATAACGTAGGCCTAACATCGATGACATATTTGTCTAAGTAAGTCAAGACACGTTATCTCAATTCGAAAGAGGTTCGAATCACTCTGGTTTGTCACCGTCCCTCTACCCGGAACACTCTATGTTTTATAAGCCAATCTTTTATGTTACCTCGATTTTTCATGTGGTTTTAAACTCGATTCTTCGTTTATCTTGATTCTTTGTTTATTTTGAAGCTCTTTATACGAATCACACGTATGTCCACAATCTAAAGCCTAAAATCTAATCTCCCAGGATCAAACTAAATTTAAGAAGTTTATCTATGATGTTAATCTATCTGAGCAATATATGTGATATTATGGTTGTAAGGCACTAGATGTAACATGGCATGGAATACGAGGGAAAAGTGACGTGTCCGAAACATGGTGGATAAGCTGCTGGTACTTCCTATATATAAGTGTTTCCGAAATGTTTCCAACTTTTGTACCAAGTGCCATACGAAACTTAGTGTCTACAGATTGATAAGAACGTTGAATTCTAAAGCTATGGAAGAACTATTTGTGTAATCTATGTGAAACCTATTGTGTACTCTAGTGAAATCTATGTGTAAGTTACATATATGATGTTTTGAGAAACAAAATACGAAACGTACCTAGCGCCGAAGACGAGGAGGAAGTGGCATGTCCGAAGCATGGTGGATACGCCGCTGGTACTTCCTATATATAAGTGTTTCTGGCATGTTACCGAGTCTTCGTACCACGCGCTAAGTGAAGTTCGTAGTTTTGTAGGCTTGGCATTGAAGTTGTGAAGTCTATTTGGGTTAATCTATGTTGTTGAATCTATTTGGGTCAATCTATGTGGAAATCTTGTGGTGAATTCTAATGTGGTGGTTAACGAAGCATGACACTGATGACGAGACTGACGTGGCATGATTGAAGCATGGTGGATACGCCACTGGTACTTCCTATATACAAGTGCTTCCATCATGTTGCCAAACTTTCGTAACACGTGCCATGCGGGATTTCGTTGTTTGTGGATTGTTAACACTAAATCTATATGAATCTATTAAAAGCCTATTGAAGTTTATTGAAGTCTTTTGAAGTCTATTGAAGTCTGTTGAAGTCAATTGGATCTATTGAAGACTATTTGAAACCTATTGTAATATATTGAAATATATGTGAATCTATGATAATGATGATGAGTGTGTTTTGCGACACGTAACATGACACCGAGTACGAGGCGAAGCGATTATGCCCGAAGTGTGGTGGATACGCCGCTGGTACTTCCACTATATAAGAGTTTCTGACATGTCGCCAAACTTCGTACAACGTGCCATGCGAAGGTCGTGGGTTGCGGTATCTATGTGAATCTTGAGTCTTAGTTTATCGTGTGTGAATCTATATTAATCTAGACTTATATAATCCTCTTGTTGGATCTTTATGATGTCTTCTCGAAAGCTCCCCGACACTCTCAAGAGACCTAGGGAAAAGTCTCAGTAAAAGATGATGTCCTTTATGGCCGACCAGATCGCTCGAGTCGTGCCAAAGATCGTCTCTGAGATCCAAGGATCAAACACTCCGCCCTCTTCTGTTAACTCTAAGACGGAGAAAGAAAAGTCTACCAAGTTCACCTATAAGCATTTCGTCTCTTGCAACCCTAAGTCTTCCACGGGCAGTGATGGGGTAACTGCTATGCTCGAGTGGTTTGACAGCATCGAGGTTACCTTCATTAACAGCGAGTGCCCAGAGCAGCTAAAGACTAGAAGTGCAACAGGTATGTTTCAAGGCAGAGCGTTAGAGTGGTGGACAAATGAGAGAAACATCCGATCGAATGAAGAAGCCTATGCTTTTCCATGGGCTGATGTGCGAGAATTGATGATGCTTGAATTCTGCCCTCCTCATGAACAATTGAAGCTTGAAAAAGAGTTTTAGCACTTGAAACATATTGGTGATGATAATCTTGCTTATACTACCCATTTCAAATAGCTCAGCTTGATCGTCCCACACTTGGTTTCGACTCCTAAGCGCATGATAACCAAGTACATCAATGGCCTACCTCCTGCTATACGTGATTCTATCGAAGCGGCTCAACTCAACACTATTGAATAAGTCTACCGTCTTGCAGCTAGTCTCAACAATAACCGCATGCGTGATAAACAGTTTGCTAACTCTGCTCCCGCCAAGTCTACACAACAAGTTACCCAGCAGCCAAGTGGCAGCAAGAACAAGAGGCGAAAGTCTTAGGGTTCAGGATGCAATGCAATTGTTCCTGCTATTCAAAACTCTGCTTCTAAACCCGCTCCTGCTGCTACTGCTCAAAACCCTGTTGTACCCGAAGTCAGGAAGCAGTACACTAGGTCTTATCCCAAGTGTACGACTTGAAATTTTCATCACCCTACTACTTCTGCATGTCGTTTGTGTACCAACTGCAACCGCTATGGTCACACGACCCTTTATTGTCATCAAGCTAATCCTGTCCAACCAGCTCAGCAAGCCCCAGCTCAGGTAGCCCTACCAGCTCTCCCCGCTCCTCAGCAGAACCCGAGGCCAGTCAACATTGTTCATGCATGCTACAAGTGTGGAGAGACTACTCATCTTCGTAACCAGTGTCCCCAGCTGAACCAGGACCAACAGCCAGCCGCTCGTGGATAAGCGTTCAACCTTAATGCTAATCAGGCTCGTAATGACAATGAGGTCGTTAATGGTACGTTTCTTGTGAATAACCTTTGTGCTTCGATTCTATTTGATACTGGCACCGATAGAAGTTTTGTGTCCATGGAATTCGAATCCTTGTGTCCATGGGAAGTCTATTCTAGTCGATTCTATTCTTTGTGGTTGTTCCTTGATTCTTAACGACCACGTGTTTACTATTGATCTAATACCCATGCAATTGGGTAGCTTTGATGTCATTATCGGCATAGATTGGTTACGTAAGAATCATGCCGAGATTGCTTGTCACGAAAAGTTTGTTCGTCTGCCTCTACCGACTGGTGATGTCTTGCATGTTTATGGAGACCGACCTTCGAAAGGAATAAGACTGATATCATGCACTCAAGCAAACAGAAGCTTGCGTAAACAGAACTTTGCCTTCTTGGCCCACATAGTGGAACAAAAGGGCAAGGGGAAGAACATAAGCGATGTTCCAGTAGTGTGTGATTTCCCTGATGTCTTTCCTGAGTATCTACCTGGTCTTCCTCCTCCTAGATCCGTTGACTTTCTTATTGATCTCATACCTGGGGCAACTCCTGTTGCTAGGGCTCCCTATCGTCTTGCACCTTCCGAGATGCAAGAATTATCCAGTCAACTGCAAGAACTACTCGACAAGGGATTCATTCATCCAAGTACCTCCCCGTGGGGTGCTCCCGTGCTATTCGTCAAGAAGAAAGATGGTTCGTTTCGTATGTGTATCGACTACCGTGAACATAATAAGCTTAGCATTAAGAATCGTTATCCCCTTCCTCGTATCGATGACTTATTTGACCAACTACAAGGTGCGTCCTGTTTCTCAAAAATCGATCTTCGTTCTGGCTATCATCAGCTTCGTGTACTCGAGGATGATGTACCCAAGACCGCATTTTGTACTCGTTATGGGCACTACGAATTCTTGGTCATGCCTTTTGGATTGACCAACGCACCCGCTGTGTTCATGGATCTTATGAATCGTGTTTATAAACCTTATCTTGATCGTTTTGTGATAGTCTTTATTGATGATATTCTCATTTATTCTAAGACTAAAGCTGATCATGCTCGACATCTACGCTTGATGCTTGAACGCTTACGTGG
The DNA here is from genome assembly GCA_030545235.1 of Helianthus tuberosus. Classification (NCBI taxonomy): domain Eukaryota; kingdom Viridiplantae; phylum Streptophyta; class Magnoliopsida; order Asterales; family Asteraceae; genus Helianthus; species Helianthus tuberosus. The sequence continues at coordinate 6,137 of JARYGA010001101.1, forward strand.
TGAACGACTGTATGATAAATTTTCTAAGTGTGAGTTTTGGATTAATGAAGTACAATTTCTTGGTCACGTCGTTAGTAAGTAAGGTATTCATGTTGACCCGTCTAAAATCGAAGCTGTGAAGAATTGGAGTACGCCTAAATCTGCATCCGAGATTCGTTCCTTCTTAGGATTGGCGGGCTATTACCGCCGATTCATTTCGGACTTCTCTAAGATCGTTGTTCCTCTCACTTCATTGACTCAAAAGGAGAGGCCTTTTGCTTGGGGTCCCGAGCAAGAGGAATCTTTTCAGACTCTTAAGAATCTTTTGTGTAATGCCCCTCTTCTGACTCTTCCCGATGGGAATGATGATTTGGTGGTATATTGCGATGCCTCGAACCTTGGTTTGGGCTGTTGCTCATGCAGCGAGACAAGATTATTGCTTATGCCTCCCGTCAACTCAAAGTGCATGAGAAAAACTATACTACTCACGATCTGGAGCTTGGTGCAGTTGTGTTTGCGTTAAAAATATGGCGACACTACCTGTATGGTACTAAGTGTGTGGTTTTCACTGACCATAGGGGCCTTCAACATATCTTTGACCAAAAGGAACTAAACATGTGACAGAGGCGTTGGGTGGAATTGCTTAACGACTACAACTACGAAATTCGCTATCATCCTGGCAAGGCGAATGTAGTGGCCGATACTCTTAGTTGTAAAACTCATGTGAATGCTATTCGTATCTCTAATGATCTCCATGCGTGTATTCGTGACGCCCAGTACTCGTCAGCTAATGAAGGAAGTCTAGAAGTAGAAATCCAAGGCGCTAAGATTGATCAACTCGAAACAAAACCTAATGGACTCCAATGCTACCTCAATCGCATCTGGGTACCGGATCACGATAATCTCCGTGAGCTCATTATGAACGAGGCTCACAAATCCCGTTACTCTATTCATCCGGGCGCTGATAAGATGTACCATGATTTGCGTGCAACTTATTGGTGGCCTGGCATGAAGGACATTGCTGTATATGTTTCTAAATGCGTTACTTGCACGAAGGTAAATGTTGAACATCAACGTCCTTCAGGACTCTTAGAACAACCCGAAATCCCAGTTTGGAAATGGGATAGCATCGCTATGGACTTTATTACCAAGCTACCTCGAACACCTTCCGGTCACGATAGTATCTGGGTGATAATTGATCGCTTGACCAAATCAGCCCACTTTCTTCCTATTCGTGAAGATTATAAAGTGGAGAAACTTGCTCAAATATATACTGATGAGATTATATGCCGTCATGGCATACCTCTTGACATAATCTCGGACCGTGATGGTCGTTTTACTTCACGTCTTTGGCAACCCTTTCAATCAGCTATGGGTTCTCACTTGAATCTTAGTACGGCTTTTCATCCTCAGACGGATGGACATACCGAGCGCACTATTCAGACCCTAGAGGATATGCTCCGCTCTTGTGTCATCGACTTTGGTGGTAACTGGGATGTACATTTACCATTGATTGAGTTCTCATACAACAACAGCTATCATTCCAGTATTCAGATGGCTCCTTTCGAAGCTTTGTATGGCCGCAAGTGCCGATCTCCTCTCAGCTGGCATGAGATTGGTGACAAGCAGTATACTGGCCCTGAAATTATCCAAGAGACAACGGATAAGATTCTTCAGATCCGTGATAACTTGATCAAAGCCAGGAGCAGAAAAAAAGAGCTACGCTGATAATAGGCGTAAGTCTCTGGAATTTGATGTTGGTGACCGAGTCCTCCTTAAGGTATCTCCCTGGAAGGGAGTAATTAGTTTTGGTAAGAAGGGAAAGCTCGCCCCTCGCTATGTGCGTCCTTTCAGGATACTCGAAAGGATTGGCAAGGTGGCATACAAACTCGACCTGCCACAGGAACTAAACAATGTGCACCCAGTATTCCACGTATCCAATCTACGTAAATGCCTAGCGGACGAGGAACTGCAGGTTCCCCTTGAAGACTTGCAAATAAACGAAGCTGTACACTTTGTGGAGAGACCGGTCGAAATCATGGATCAGGGTCTCAAGCGATTGAGGCGCAACAAAATTCCCATCGTCAAGGTTCGTTGGGAAGGAAAGCGCGACGCCGAATTCACTTGGGAACTGAAAAGTGAGATGAAGGCCAAGTATCCGCAGCTCTTCGAGCAGTCTTCTTCCTAGATTTCGGGGACGAAATCTCCTAAAGGAGGGGAGACTATAATACCTGCGTCCCTAGACTTTTAGATATTGTAAATTTTAGTCCCTGAACTATGTAGTCATTAATACTTTTGGTACTTGGTGAAGTTATGCTATAATTGTCAATTTTAGTCCCTGAACTATGTAGTCATTAATACTTTTGGTACTTGGTGAAGTTATGCTATATAATAAATACTTTGGAATGTCTAAATCTAAATACTTGGAATGTCTAAATCTAAATACTTGGAATGCCTAATTCTAGATACTTGGAATGTCTAATTCTTGATACTATGATGCTTGACTCTTGAGGTTCGTGAAACTTGAGACTTGGTTGAACGAGGGACTGGAGTCTTGTCACTGGTAGAAACTATGAAAGCTATGGAAACTATGGAAACTTGTTTTAATAATGTAATCTAGTCCCGTGATACTATTACCCAAATAAATATGCAACGCAACGCTTGATCTAATGCGCGAATCGAATCAAAGACGGAAACGCGGAAAGGATGGATTGGCCGAATGGCAATCCGATCGGATGACCATCCGATCGGATGGCCACTCGATCGAGTTGCCATTTGATCCGTGCACACCGCCTTCACTCACTCTGACACTATAAATAGGCCTGTCACATCACCATTCTCACTGATGTGACAACCTCTCTTGACCCAGACGCACGCACTCCTCTTTTCCTACATTTCTTGGAGATTTCGGTACATTTTACACTAGATTCTTGTACATCTTCGATCTACACATCATTTTGTACGAGATTCTCCTTTGAAATCTCACTTTTCACCATGAAATCTCTCGGATCTGAGCTCTTGAAGGTGATGTCACCATGGCGGTTTGTACCAAACTGTTGTGTGAGGTCATCCTAGCCAAGATATAGCTTAGATCTAAGGAATTTCATACGTTTTGCACTAAATCTATACTAGATCTACACTTTTCAAGCTAAAAACCAATGTTTATCTTCATCTCTTCTTAAACTTTTACATAAGACGGTGAGATCCGGATCTAAACGGACTGTAGACTTGATTATTAGTCTGGAGTCGGCTTGGAAAGGGATTGTTACCGGAGAAGAGGATCAGAGTACAGATTTTGACATAAATATCATCACGAACTGACGACTGAACGGACCGGGGTGAGTCCCGCACGATCGGATCGACTGAACACCGATGTGTTTACCATTATCTCAATACGTATCTTAACGTCGTTGTTTAAGCAGAAACTTAGAGATTTTACGAGTTTAGGAACGGGACAAGGATGACCCGATCGAGTGGCAATCCGATCAGATAGCCATCCAATCGAACAACCACCCGATCGAGTAACACCTGTCCCATTAACGTTAAAACACTTGAAACTTTGAAGTCATGATCGTCGAGTGGCAGCTCGATCAGATAGCCATCCGATTAGACAGCCATCCGATCGAGGCAACAATGGATCTTGGACGTATTCAGTACTTAGAACCTTTGGAACTTTGAATCTTGAAACTTGGATCGAGTGGCGACCTGATCGGATAGCCATCCGATCAGACAGCCATCCGTTTCCCACACTTTTGTCAACTTTAAATCGAGTGGCCACCCTATCGGATAGCCATCTGTCCCTCACGCACTTGTCATTCAATCGACTGGCAATCCGATCGGATGGCCATCCGATCGGACAGCCATCCGATCCAGTGACAAATCCGACACTTGTGCAATCTTGTTGTTTTGTTCGACACTTATTCGTTGCAATCTAACCAGTCTAAACCTAAAGAGCTCCCTTTGATCCAATAACAGTTAATCTGTTAAGCAGTCACTGTGAGTATACTCGATTCCTTTTTGCTTTAAACTTTGGGATGTAACATGTATTCTATTAAACTACGATACTTGAGACTTTTGCAAACTAAACTCTATCCTACATGAATGTGAAACTTGTGATTCTTGTATTCTATTTGTGCTATGTGGACGTTTAATCCAGGGTGTGTAGTTCCGCCTTAACAATAGTAGCGCTATAGGAGATGCACCTCCCCATTATTCTCGGGGGTAGTGTTAGGAGGATTCTAGTTTTCCTTGAGACTTGGGAAAACAACAAAGCAACGGGATACTTGGGTTATCACTTGTTGGACTGCGAACACTAACATGGCTGAAACTATTTTGTTACACTTACATACGGATAAGAGTTGCTTTTAACCTATTATGTTATTATTCAAACTTGTATACTCGCCGGTACATTTTTGTACTGACTCTATTTTAATACATGTTGCAGGCTGATAGGATGCTGTGGAAACAAGTGAATCAAGCTAGTGTGATGCTTAGAAACCCACGTAGTTAATTAAACTGTGAACAATATTTGATAATTGGTGTAATTTGATACTTGGTGTGATGGTTATTCGTTTTAGACAATGTTGAATCAATTTAATCTATTATGAATTTTCTAGTGTTGTGGAATCTCATGAGCAATCTGAACGCTTAGTGCTCGCACCCCGATGTTTCCGCCATCGGTTGGGGTGTGACATGTTCATAATCAAGAGGGTTGTTCATAAATGAACCTAGCAATATATATATAGGGGTGGGGTTCGGCTACAAAGTCCATTTTTCCTACAAAGTGTACAAAGTCACAAAACACCACAATTTTAGCTATAAAACATACTCAAAACCCACAAATAACATAGTGAAAATCACTAAAACACAATATCCAAACCCTAAAAGTCCTTAAAAACTTCAAACACACAATCGTACAACTATGAATATAAAACACAACATGATAATCAACATAAAACACACTAATATTATCCATTCGATAATCAAAGCCTTATCACCCAAAACACAACACAAAACCCACAAATATGGTGTTTTAGTAATCTTCACTATGTTATATGTGGGTTTTAAGTGTGTTTTATGGTTGACATTACCGAGAGAACCACTTTCTAACCACTAGATCATCAAGATGGATGGATGAGATTAAAAGTAATTAATATTAATATTAAATACTTTTTATCTTATTATGTTTTTAATATTTTAATACAAAAGGTTAGTTTAGTAAATTTACTCTTTTTTGTCTTTATTATTTTTTATTACTTTTTTTTGTAATATTATATTAGTTGTTTTTTTATACAGAATTTTTTATTAAAAACCATTTTAAATTCAGATTTTTAACAAAACAATTTTTTTTGGCGCGCCGGTTTTTGCACGCCGTTTTTACACCCGGCTTTTTCACACGTGGTTTTTTAACGCGCCGTTTTTGCACGCCATTTTTTCGCCCGACTTTTTCACGCGCCATTTTTTTAACTCGCCGTTTTTTACGCGCCATTTTAACGCACCGTTTTTTTACGCGGTGTTTTTATGCCCCATATTCACGCCCCTTGTTTAGGCGCCGTTTTATCACACGGTTTTTACGTTTTACAATTTACGTAAAAAAAAGTTTTATGTTTTACGTTAAAAAGTTTTTACATAAAAGTTTACGTTTTACGTTAAAAAGTTTATGTTTTACGCTTTCCGTTAAATAGTTTACGTTTTACGCTTTACGTTAAAAAGTTTACGTTTTACGCTTACGTTAAAAAGTTTACGTTTTACGCTTTACGTTAAAAAGTTTACGTTTTACGCTTTACGTTACAAAGTTTACGTTTTACGCTTTACGTTAAAAAGTTTACGTTTTACGCTTTACGTTAAAAAGTTTACGTTTTACCTTAAAAAGTTTACGTTTTACGTTTTACGTTAAAAAGTTTACGTTTTACGTTAAAAAGTTTACGTTTTACGTTTTACGTTAAAAAGTTTACGTTTTATGTTAAAAAAAATTACGTTTTACGTTTTTCGTTAAAAACTTTACGTTTTACGTTAAAAAGTTTACGGTTTTAACTTTTTTTTTTTTTACAAAAACTTTTTTACACAAAACGAATGCACCCAGAAATTACAACTCGTTAGGTGTGTCAGATAGATTGAACTTATCATCATCGACTGAGAAAAAAAATGTAAAAACCCAACAACAAAAATCAAAAGAAATGTGTGGCTCTTGAAAAAAACGGGGTTTGGCTCAAAGTTTCCAATAATCAAGGCTGCAAAGTGGGGTTGCAGGTTCAAAAACCTACCCTCCACAATCCTTGCCGCGCCATCGCCATCAATTTGTCGGAAAAAATTGTTACGAACTATCACTGCCAAGAAAAAAATGTTATCAAGACAACCAACTGAACAGATCAAATCCCACCAACGGCGCCGCCGGCTGAAAAATATTACAGAAGGTATAAACTCATGTAAACTATAATGGACAAAAAAACCACTAAACACAATCAAGATCAAACAACCACCAATCGAACCATTTCATAAAGAAAACCCAGCCAAAAAAAAAAAAAAAAAAAACCCATCAAACCCATTTCATAAAGAATACCCAACAAAACCGTGACCCAACAAACATATCAATCCATTTCATAAACAAAACCTAGCAAAAAAAAAAACAAACAAAAATTTAGAACTCACCGGCACCACCGGCATCATCGGCACCACCCGGCACCACCAAGATAAAAGAAAAGAAGGGAATGGAAGGCCAAGGGTTTACCGGCACCACCGGCGGAACAATAACACTACCGACATCCATTTCTCACCAACACACCCACCACGCACCACTCCCTTTCTCCTCTGATTTCACCTACCTACAACAACCATCACCGTCACTCTTCAAAAGCCCCCCTCCCCTTTACTTTTGATAAGCAGGAAAAGAAAACCATTGTTTCTCTCCAAAATGCCCCCTTTACTTTTCTCATTTATACAGTCTCTATGATATGATGATAATAACAACAATATGTGATTTGAGATGAGATTATGGCTGTTATCTTGATGGCTCAAAACAACAACACCAATGCAAGTGATGATGTTAAACCCACTATTTTACATGACTTTCTTGGCTGTGGGTGTGCTTCGGTGACCAAGTTCGTCGTCGGTAGCTCCTCCCCTTCTGCCTCCGTCTTCGGTGGCGGTGTCCGTGGTGGTGGGCCGGTTTCCACCACTGGTTGCTCCTCCCCTTCTGCCTCCGTCTCCACCCGAACCATCTCATCTTCCTTAGAATTTGGTACATCACTAAAGATGAGAAGGATTGTGGATGGGGATTGGATTTTGGGAGTAGATCAATGTAGAGAGAGAGAGAGAGAGAGAGAGAGAGAAAATGATAATTTCAAAGTCTGTGGATAAAATACTTTAAAGACAAGAGACAGATAGATGATTTGATAGATTGAGTAAATGACTGAATTACCCTTTAGGTTTTAAAATAATATTGCATACATGTCATTATCTGATTGGTGGAGAGTGGTTTCTACGGTTCTTACAACTGGAGGTGGTTTTCATTTTAGCGGTATATATATATATATATATATATATATATATATATATATATATATATATATATAGGGAGGAGTTCATGCGAGAACCACCCTTATTGCGAGAACCGCGAGAACCAATGTGAACACTACCTAAAATAGCTAAAAAAACCTAACACCCACCCCCCCCCCCCCCAAAAAAAAAACCTAAACCCCCCCACCCCCTCCCCCCAAAAAACAACCTAACCCCCCCCCCCCCCCCAAGCTAAATGCTAAAAACTAAAACCCCCAAAAAACCTAAAAAAAAACCTAACCCCCCCCCCCCCCCAAAAAAAAAAAAACCTAACCCCCCAAGCTAAAATGCTAAAAACTAAACCCCCAAAAAACATAAAAAATCTAAAAAAATAAAAAAAAAAATCTAAATTTTTTTTAATATTTTTTATGCTCAAATCGCTACTTTTAGTGGCCAAAAATTTTTTTTTTTGGCTTCGAAAAGTAGCGATTTTTATATAAAAAATAAAAAAAAACAAATTTTGTGTGATTTTTAGCTATTTTTAGGCATTTTTGGTTGTGTTCACATTGGTTCTCGCGGTTCTCGCAATAAGAGGTGGTTCTCGCATGATCTTCTCCCTATATATATATATATATATAGGTTCTAGAGTGAACACTAGTTTATTTGCGAACTGAGTGAACAAATCCTGACAATTGATCTACACACGTGTATGGCCAAGATCTCATCATCAAATCATAAAATACACTAGTGTATTTCAATATCAAATCCTGGCCATTGATCTACACACGTGTATGGCCAGGATTAGTTCACTCTGTTCGCAAGCTACACTAGTGTTCACTCTTGAACCTAATCCTATATATATATATATATATATATATAGAGAGAGAGAGAGAGAGAGAGAGAGAGTATGGGAAACACTAAAAAAGTGGAGAACTTGGAAATAGGACATTTCAATATGTATAAGATAAATTTCAAATCTATAGGATAAATTTTGATGTGTAGGTAAAAAAAGTTTAGTGTGGAGGATGATTGTCTTTATAACTAATTAATTAGTCAAACATAATAATAAATGAGATGAGAGAAAAACTATTTATTTTTTACAATTATACCATTTGTTTTTTCTTCTTCTCAATTAAATTTTCTTCTCAAATGAACATCTTTCTATATATATTTCATTAGGTTTTAGAGAAAATAGTGAAAAGTGTAAAAACCGTGAGAATGACTCTCAGATACAAGATCTTTGTGATTTATGATTGAAATTGATGCGGTGACATTTTTGTAAATATTATGAACCTTAGAATAAACAGGAGGGGTAAAATAGAAAGATTCTAAAAGGGTACATATGCTAATCACATGATATTTTCCCTGTAATATTTAAACGTTCATAACCTTTTTGTAAGTAATTATTTTTATAAAAAAATACACGATAAAATCTAGCATTTTTTATCTTTCGAAAGAGTATACTATTGATATACTTTTTTGAAAAAAAAGAACTGGGTTTTTATATCGTTTTTAACATTGTTTTTATAGTGTTTTCAACTGGGTTTTTATGGTGTTTTTTGAACCGAGTGTTTTTATGGTGTTTTCAACTAGGTTTTTATGGCGTGTTTTCGAAATTGGCTATTGCGTTTTCAACTGGGTTCCTCATGGTGTTTTCTGAACTGAGTGTTTTTATGGCGTTTTCAACTGGGTTTCTATGGGGTTTTTCTGAGTTGGGTGTTTTATTGCGTTTTCAACTGGGTATTTCATGTCGTTTTTCCGAACTGTGTATTTTTATAGCATTTTCAACTAGGTTTTTTCATGGTGTTTTCCCGAACTATGTGTTTTATTGCGTTTTCAACTTGGTATTTCATGACGTTTTTCTGAACTGGTTGTTTTTATTTCAACATCTTTTATGGTGTTTTCCAGAAACTCCATAACACCCAATTTCACGAACGCCTAGCTAATGTCATTTTTTTAATTCAAAAGTATAACAATAGTATACTCGTCGGAAAGATAAAAGTTACAAGAGTTTAAAAAATATGGTTAAAGACTCGATTTTATATGCATGATCTTTGCCATGTGAGTGGCATGTGCATGGCATTCTTGACAATATGAACCTTAGTGTAAGTTAGTACCAGTGTCACATGTCAACACCAAAATCGTTCTCCATGTTTTCACACACACATATATATATATATAGGGAGAGAATCATGAGAAAACTAGAAAACTAACTAAAAAAAAACTAAAAAACATACCAATTTTTTTTTTACAATTTTTTATAAAAAAATCGATATTTTTTATATATATAAAAAGTTTTCAATTTTTTTTTTGTTGTATTACACATGTGCATTATATGTGCACTACACATGTGCACTATATCCGTAATAGTGCACATGTGCAATACAACAAAAAGAAATTTTTTTATTTTTATTTTTTGAAAATTTTTTTCCATGCATAAAAACTAGCGATTTTTTTATAAAAATTTGTAAAAAAAATTGGTATGTTTTTTAGGCTTTTTTAGTTAGTTTTTTTGGTTTTCTCATTCAAACTAGTTTTCTCATGATCCATCCCCTATATATATTTATAGGGGATGTTCAATTAAAAACCCATAGTTAGTGAGAGAACTCGAAAACTCCTCCTTAACGAAGGTAATGTGGCTTTTAACGAAGGAGGAGCAAAATTGGAAAAAATATATCTGAATTTTCAAACATTTATGTATTTTCATATGTTATTATTATTTTTTTTAAAAATCGCACTATAAGATCACAAATTTTCTTATCTTTCATTCAAGTATATTCGAACATATTTTTTGACACAAACTAAAGATTTAACGTGCCATTCTTTTTTCAAAGCTATTATTGTAGTATTGCACATATGCAATCCTACTTAGTTATGGAAATAATGCACTGAAATAAATTGTCACCTTAGTATATGAAATATTGTGTGCATAATATAGTGAACAAATTGTCAAATAATCAAGCATGTAATGAAATTTAAAATGCATCATGTGGAAGTTGTAAACGAACAAACATGCCTTAACATCAGAGATGTTAAGTATATCATGTTTGTATAAATATTCAGATTCTTATTACTATAATGGTCTTATTGGTATGGGGTAATGGAATAAAATGGACAAAGTAATGGAATGAACAAAGGAATGAAATGGATCATTACTACTCCATGGTCTAACTTGGTTACCATGTGGGAATGGAATTAATCATTACTTTGTGTTGTTTGGTAGGCAGGGAAAATGGAGGTATAATATCGTTGGTAGGTAGTGGTAGCAGGTGGTGGTGGTGGATTGAGGCGGTGGTCGGAGGCGGTGGTAAGGGGTGGCGGTGGGTGGTGGGTGGCGATGGTGGTGGGTGGCGATGGTGGGGGTGTCAGAGGGGGGTGGTGGTGGCAGCGACAGTGGAGGGTGGCGGATGGTGTGGCGGCAGTGGTGGGTGGCGGTGGTGGAACCGGTGGTTGGTGGTGAGTGCCGGTGGCACCTGTGGTCAGCGGCGGGCGGTGGCAAGGGTGGTGATGGTTGTGGTTGGTGATGGTGATGAAGGGTGAGAGAGGGAATGAAATAAAAAAAACAAGGGAGGTGGATGGAATGAGTTTGAGTTTCAGATTTTTAGAGGAATGAAATGTCATATGTAATATGTAATGAGTGTTTCAATTACCTCGACCAACCAATCACAGTTTTTTTCAATCTCTCGCAATAGTCCATTCTATTCCGACTATCATTCTTGCATACCAAACGCTACCTAAGAATGTTTTCTATAATCATAATTAGTTGAATAAGTAATTATAAAATGTTAATTGGACCACATAACATGTAAAACCTAACAATGTGTTCAACATGAACTCATATCTAACCTATCCATCTTGAATTAGATAAATTTATATCATTTTGGGTTTCCATATATCTTTGAATAAATATTTTCTTTAAGGGTTGTCCTAAACGTACCTCCTTTTCTGTTTCTACGGAATCCACCTTGTCAAATAACTTTTTATAAGAGTTCTACAAAAGAGCGAACCTTACTAATGTGGGGGGCTTATACAGATGGTGGTTGTAAGGTACTTGTATGTTTTATTTAGTTCATATGCTACATCTTATATGAGTCGTAAACTCTTTTAAAAATATATAATAATAAAATCGGTCAAATCTGATAGTGGGAGTGTAGTTAGTAACATAAAAGGTACGTTAAACCAACCATTTTTCTTAATAACCGATTGTCGCTTTTGTTCTAATCAGACTGTGTGTAGTAGGTTGGCGCCCACGTCCACATCAGCGCCAAACACCAAACCACAAGGGTATTAAGGGTGGAGGGGGGTTAACGGACATGAGAAGGAATGTAAACGTTGGTAGTGGGATTTTGCAAGAAAAAATTGCGATTAGCTACAAAAAAAACTAATTGGTTAAAAATCTATATATAACTCTATTTTTAAACTAGCGTAATAGCAAAACAATATAGAAGAGATGTAAAGAGAAAGAGATTGATAATTCATTGATATGTTTATAAAATATTGAGATACAATGAGATATATATAAAAGAGGAAGTATTGAAGAACAAGCTAATCTATTTAAGTAGTTGATAACCACATGTAATATAATATATTTATAACACCCCCCTTGGTTATCAACTTATACACTTTGAGATGCTGTCTCGTTAAAAACCTTGACATGAAAACTCAGTGGGACAAAACCTCAGCTAAGGGAAAAAGAGTGTAACACACATTTTCTTCTTCTGATAATTCTGAATCAAATATGTTGCCTCATTAAATATCTTACTAAGAAAACCCAATGACAAACTTAGTCGCTTGATAGACAATGAAATTTTCTCAAAGCTTTTATAGCCAATGAAATGTTGCTTGATCCCTTGAAGTACAATCCCTTATGTTGATCAATGTTATATGATCTTCATATAAGACTTCTGGTGCCTCCTCTCAAAAACAAATATCATACGATCCATGATTGTGTTGTTACATTCCCAACATTTACAAGACTATCCAAATATGTTTTCAAGGGTTAGTAGAATATAATCAAATATCATTCATACCCGAAATATTTGTTTGAACTCATTCCAATGTCTCCTCATTTGACACAGGCTATATCATGAATATAAGGTTGAGCTTCTAGAATGAGAATATCAATTTTGGTAGGAATAGTCATTCTTATAACAAGTAAGTGAACAACCTTTAACATATTTTAAGGTTGAGCTTTCTCTATTCTAAAATGTCCCAACATCTTCTCGATGTAGTTTGATCGATGGATAAAAATATAATTACACATATACTTGAACTGGAGGTCGAGTAACAATTAGATTGTGCCAAGGTCATTTAAAAATTCTCACTTTAAAAGCTCGACAGTTTCTCTCGATGTTGCCTAAAGATCATCACTGTAAACTGCGATTATAGTGAACTTTTAAGAGAGAACTTCTGATAAAAATGTGACTAGTTTATCAAACTCATTTCCATCTTAATCAAAGTATCTCCTGAGTTGTACAACACTTGCTCGAGTATTTTAGTCCATGCATATTTTGGTAACTTTATAAGATACATTCCCGAGGTCTTGATATCAATGTTTCAAGCATTTACAGTCATGCACATACTTTTCCACTTTGACCAACTATGTATGTATGTGTACTCTGCAGGAGTTCTATTACATATCATTTAACTCATTGATTTCTACATCATATGAAAAGATGTATTGAACACTAGCTTGTTATATTTCAGAAATACATATAGAACCACGCTTATAGGTTGAGATATTATATTCACCAGGTACAATTTACTCTATGTATGTATATCGATGCACAAGATTTACATCCTAAAGATGTCTTAATTAGCTTTTTAAGCACTCAACTGTCACACCCCGATATTTTCACGTATTACCGGTGGGCCCGGTGGGGAGTATCGTGACGTAGTTGATATTGTTATAATCAAACAACACAATATTTAATATGCACAGCGGAAGCAAAAGATAGATATATTTCAACCAAATAATATTGTAATATCAAGTATCACAAATAGTTGAAAGTAATCCACAGGTGGATCAAAATAAAATGGAAACATTGTTCAACAGTTTTGACATCCAAGCTTGCGAGACTTATTGTGGACGCTAGGAGAAAGCCAGCCTAGTTCGCATAGTACCTGCACTTAACCTTTTTGGGAAAATACGTCAGTTTACACTGGTAAATACAATTAACTGACTCATTTAGAAAAGGTTTAATAAAAATTGATTTAAATGCACGTGGCACAACTCTTTATAACTTGGGATAATTATTTGAATATAATCTTGTAAAAGAATTACATGTTCCTTATGCGTTCAGTAGCCCGATCCGTAGACCGGGTTAAAGATCAATAGACACACCACATTATTTATTTATGCACTGACGGGTGTACGCCTACACCCCGTGCTCAGGTCGTGGCCATCTCGTAAGATGATGCCAAGGATATCCGGGACATGGTCATTAACCCCCCAAAGGCTTTAAGCAAACAAAACATTTCAAAACGGAGCATATAAATGGTTTAACCTCTATCCGATTAAAGATTCAATGCCCAACCAAGCGGTATTTTATATACCATACCCCAAGCCCGTATAGGGAAAATAAGTTAAAAGTATTTACCTTTGCAAGTATCAATCACAAATAGCAAGTGCGTGTAGCTTTTACCGGGTCTCCTATTCTGGAACGAAGGTTTATGATAACCTATTAGAATCCTAACGGGTCTTTAATTAAGCCTAAACTTAGACCGGTTAGTTTTAAAGAAAGATACGGTTCAAACGCACGATTAACCGAAGACCGGAATAGAATGTGATTTAGACCCGGCAAGTTTGAAGACTTGTATTATATGGGTAATCTAAACACATTCTGGATTTTGAGATAAAAACGATAAGGTTTGACCCGTTTCGGCTGATTTATGCAAACGAGTTACATAAACCGAACCGAACGCGCAAGAGGCGTAACGGGTAACCGTAAGAGTCATATATAGGTTTCCTAAGTCAATATGCGTTAAATAGGTTTTGATATCAGTAGGATATCTTCCATTATGCCCAAAACGAGTTTAATCTTAATTTAAGCCCCGTAGGGGTATTTTGGTCATTTTAAAGATTATAAAAGAGATTAAATGAAATTCTGAGATTCGGGTCCGAATACATCAGTAAAATAACTTATTTTAATAGGTCATATCAGTTGGTGATAAGTCTTATATGCCAAAATGGTTTTAAACCCATACTAGGTGTTTAATACGCGTAAAAAGCCATTTTAAGCGATTTCCGGGTTATACAGGAAATCTGAGTTTTCTGATCAGGTTATAAAGTTCAAAATACTTTATTTATCATATAAAATCAGTAGTAATTGGATTGGTGTCAAAATACTATGTAGAACTCATTTTATACACAAAAATGGTATAATTGGTATTTACCGAATCAACGCCATAACCTTAGGTTATGAGCAGGTTAAAAATAATTAAAAATCTTTAAAAATCCCAATATATTATATTACATCAGTGGGTAAAAGGTTTGGTGTCAAAAATTGGGTTTAGATAGGCTTTATGCTAATGACGCCGTTTAATTACTTAAAAGCGTTCTAATTACGTCATTGAGCATAACTCCTAATCTAGACCTCCAACTGATGTAAAAATTTAGGGACATGTTTATAAATCAGTAATAAAGATTATTGTCCTTTCACATTTCCAAAATTATCGTTTTATAGTCAAAAGGGCATTATGGTCAACTTTAAGCAATTAATGGAAACGTGTAAATGAATCGGACAAACAATGAACCAATCACAGAGAGTTATACCATCATGTAATCTGGTCCTAAGGAAGCTCTAAGGCATTTCTAAACCCATCTAAATCAGGTCAGAACTGAAGTCAAAGCAAAAGTCAAATTTTTGCGACTTTCGGTTCCGAACCGGGTCTAAACAGAAAATTGTTGGATCAAACAAGCTTAGACCAGTTCTTATACTTATTACCAAGTTATATGAGTGATAAAATAGGTTACATGCCTTTTACATTGCTAATTACATGTTAATTCGCAAATTAAGTTTATGTTGACTTTTTATAAACAACTTTGACCCGACAAATGACTAAGTTAGGACGGGAATCAGAGGGTGCCCTTTTAAGGGTTTAATGCCCACATAATTACCAACTTATAACTACCTTTAATTTGACTAAACACTGAACCATTAGTGATTAATCAATAAGTCAAACCTTAATTACGACGGTTTGACTTTTAAGCTAATAACTAAGCAAAACTCAATTAAGGAGGGTCAAGGATACTTACCAAGGTACTAATTTCGACTAGGGATGACTTGGGTCTGCTCTTGTGCTCCAGAAGTCTTCCAAAGTTGAGTTGTGATTGTATGATCAAAAGTTGCAAACCATGGCCCTTATATAGTGAGTTTAATCTCACTAGAATTGTGACATGCAAGTCTATAATTGTTACAAGATGCATACAAGTGCCCCCTAGAGCCTAAAGACCAGTTTAGGAAGCCCATGGTATGCAAAAATGGCATTTTGAGTCGGTTAAAGGGCTGAACAGACAATTGTCTGTATTTTCTGCATCTGGCAGTCGCAGGCGGCCCGCGTAAGTGTCTTCCTGGGCTTACGTGGCCCGCTTGAGGGTGGTGGTCAGGTTACAAAATTTTCATTTATTGCATTTTTGGTCCCCGGTCCTCCTAAACGTCATTTTCACTTTATTTCTTGCCTTATAAGCCCTCTACATTGATTTATAAGGGCTTCAAGACTTATACCAACTTTGTTAAGTCCTTGATTAACTTTTGATTACCCGAAAAGTCATAAATTTCATCGTTGACGCCTTTAACCCCTCGAATACGAATTTTATCATAACTTTCTCATACGATAACGAAACTTGGTGAAATTTTTATCATGTATTCTTGTGAGCATAATTAATTGTTACAGGGCTTCGGGTTGCTAAAAGGTCACTCAGAGGTATACTTTAAACATGTTGACACAATTAACCCCTGTAGTTTGTAATCTCTCATTTTCTCTCACAGTTAGCTTCGTATGATCCATGATTCATTCGTTGAAGGGTATAAACATCATGTAGGGTTATTGTGAAGTATATTTGTCCATCGTTGACATTTTGAACCCTTATATTCACATACTTTCCTTGTTTGTCAACTTTAGTCCCTCTAGAGTATTCTTTCACACGTTCAAAGTTTATGACACGTGTCAACACATTATAGGACGTGAATTTTTTCGAGGTGTTACATCAACTACTTTAAGAAACTCACGAGGAGTTCTAGTTATATAATCATGCTATTCTTGAGAACTTACTTTACATGATTTTGATAATTTTAATCCTTTAGGGACTTTCATGTAGATTTTTCAGTATCAAGTGATACATAGCATTCATAAAACGCATGTCATTTCTCTCTTTATATATTAGCACACTAATAAGATATTGGAAAGTCAATGCACCCACCTTTGAAGAATACGTCTCCTCATATCAGTCATAGGTCTTTGCGAAAATTCTCGTGCCTCCAATTTGCCTTATATCACGTAATTTGGTTATATGATTCGCATAAAAGACCCATTTGTATCCAACATATTTTACAACTTCAATTGTATGGACTGTTGGTCCATAAACTTTCCATTTCATTAGAGAATTCAACTCTGCCTTATTTGTGTCTTTCCATTTTGGCCAATCATTTATATGTTTACGTTCATAGGCAAATGTTCAATTTTGATCCTCATCATCTAATCATTTCAAGTGCTACATTATACACAAAAGTATGACGGTGTCGATTTTATTACACTTACATACATCTCTTCAAGAGACCTTTTTACTATAACCTCGTCTTAACCATCTTAATTACTTGCTCCTTTTCCCGAGGATTTTTTTGGAATCGACTAGTCTACCACCCTTCAGGTGTGGCATAGACTTATTACCAATATATGTTGCCCTTTTTGAGACAATTATCTTAATTGGAGAATTAGCAGTTGGCATATGTTACTTAGCTAGTCATTCTTTTTTAGGTCAGTGAATGCGTCAGGTATTGGAATAGCTAATCTTTGTGAATGAATTATCCTTTGAACTTTTGGTTCAAGTTGTTTGGTACGAGGATCACTGATAATTCATTCTAACTCAATTCTCTTTCCAACTGCCTTTTATCTCCCCCTGATGTTGAGAAAGTTGATTAATTAAGGTGGATATCAGTAAAATCAGTCGTAAATAAATCTCTCCTTAATGGCTCTATTCATCAACATACATCCCAACCACCTTTGAAGTCCCATCTATGTGCATTGTGATGGATCAATTTCAATTTATACTACACAACTAAAAATCTAAAAAGGACATATATGGTTCCTAACCGAAATCCAACTATAATTGGGATGAAGTATTATAAATTGTTGGCTTGATGTAAACTAGTGTTACTGTATGTAAAATCACATGCATGAACTTTTGCTCTCATGATTATTGGCTTTACAAACAATTGTAGACGTTTAATGATCTTCTCAACAAAATCAATTTGTGTATGAACATAAGTTACATGAAACTCAACACCTATTCCAATGATCATTGGTAACTTTAGAATTCAATTCATACGTCTTGTAGCTTTAAAAGAAAAGTAATATCTATAAAGAATCAACACATGATTTTTTTACTAATTATTTTTTACAATTATTTTTCATCAATGGGAATAAAAGTTACATGGTAACTTGTCATAAGGTATCAAAGGTCTTATATAGCAAATAAAAATAGTATAGACTTATCATATACTATATCTAGACAACATTAATTAAAGCATTTTTTTTATAGTATAATAATTTGTATGTAGCTAAAGCAACTCTTGTACACCACATAATCTTATTTACAAAGACTGCAATGCATACTTGCTATACCGAATGATTATGTATGCATCCTAATAAGCATATGAGAAGCAATATTTGTAATTCAAGTGTGGTAGTCGTAGAAATACAATTTTGGATCAGTGATAACCAAATGCCCTCTATTTATAACAGAATACGGCAAGAACTTATTTTAGTTATTGTTTTTTTTAATCATTTTTCGTAACTGTTTTAATTGTAACTTTGTTTTCCTTAAAAAAAAAAAAAAAAAAAAAAAAACTCCATGCATTAAGTATATATTATGAATTTACATCGAGATAGTTGGTAAACGGGCAACAAGCTCCGCCGCTACCACTTTTTGAATAGCAAAACTAAGCCTTTTAAAAACTACGTCCATAGGTCATAACATTACTATGCATGACCCTTTGAACTCGACTAAGTAGCTCTACAGCCTCTGGCGCCAGAAAACCAAAAGTATCAAAAGCAAATGGGATAAACACGTGTTGGTTGTCAAGTCACGCTTCCTCATGTTTGGTCATTTTACCCGAAGCAACTTTTAAAGCAGCTTGACCCACCGTGAAAGCACTACCCCCCTAAGCCCACAAGCGGGGAAACCCCTGTTAGATCCACACAAGCATGTTTTCCTCCTACCCATCCAAAGACCAGAATGTCGGCTGGTCGAAGGGTAGATCTCCCTTCCAACGGGTCTGTTAAGAAATTAACGGGTGCCTCTTTCTTAGCAGAAATACCATCACACCTGAATATGTCAAAAAGGACATCCTAACCAAATCATGTCGGTATTTGAACCCCGGGAGCTCTCTACAATGAACTGCATGCTCCCCAAAGGAATCCAAACACGCCTTATGTCAGACAGGGCATACCTCATCAACTGGGAATAAAGGAATCATGAGACGATACTTAAGGATAGTACGATACTCCACCGGCGACATATGTTGGCCTAACCCATCTATAGGTATAGCAAGAAGGAAATCTTGTGCATGTGGTGCTTGGAGACACTAAAAACGGCTTTTTGTCTAACGGTCAAGTCAAACTGTACTTCGATTTCGTGGACAATTTTACTAAAAAGAGCACTTAGGGCTGTAAACGAGCCGAGCTAGACCCAGCTCGAGCTCGGCTCGAACTCGATTCGAGCTGGCTCGGCTCGAGCTCGAATTTCAAAACGAGCTAAGATTTGAGGCTCGAGCTCGACTCGATTAGAATTCAAGCTAGCTCGGCTCGGCTTGATCTAGCTCGAACTAACAAAGAACCGCAAAATTTACTACTTAAAAAGCTCTTAAAAATGAATTTCTTCATAGACTAAGGGCCATAATTGCCATTTAATTTAACCATATGGCTAAATATGCAAGTATAAATAGTTAATTCACTTTGTACATTGTCTTTATCTTCTTTTATAGGGGAGATACTCCCTTAGTTTTTGTTTTCTAAGCGATGTGGGACAAAAAAATGAAGGATGTTAACCTTATCGAGCCAGCTCACGAGCTCACGAGCCGAGCCAGGCCAAGCTCGAGCTCGGGTCGTTTACAAATCGAGCCGAGCCGAGCTGGCTCGTTTACAACCGAGCCAATTTCAAGCCGAGCTTTTTTCGAGCGAGTTACGAGCGAGCTGCGAGACACGAGTTTTTTGAACACCCCTAAGAGCACTCGCCAATGCATGTTGGGCTTTAGGGGGGCGGTGTCCTTATTAATGAAACCGCTGAAGTCAAAGCCTGGATCGTATCACGAAGACAAGCCAAAGCACAAACATAATCAGGATCCATACTACATATGCCACTGTCTCTTAAGATGTGGTCCTGTAGTACCCACGATTGGGCCCTCGAGGCCACAAAAGCATAGGATGAAGCCTCTACAGCCAAATACAACCCCAAACCCCCAAACCTAATAGGTAAAGAGGCAAGTCGCCACTGGAGGTCTCCAAAGAAAGGACCTCCACAAACCACCAATCCCTCAATCGCCTCACGCAAACCTTTGTCAAAGAACAACGCTGCATCTTCCATGTGTACAGGTTGGCATGTCCTCAAGCCAAAGAAAAGCTTAGCAATGCCCATACAGGATCGAAGCAAGAGTAGTTCGCTCTGCGGGTCACCTAATTTGGGTAGAAGACGCATCAAATCTACCGCCTTAGCAGCTCTTTTCTTTGCCAACCCACTAATAAAGCTTGCATCTCTACAAACGCCCCCCCACCCCCCAAGAAGCTTCTCCCCGACTGATTGCCTCCCGATGTCCTTAGGAAATAACCCTTCACGAAACTTGCTACCATCACAAGAAGGTCAAAATAGCTCAGTTTTCTTAATATTGAGTTCAAGACCCAATGTTGGACCCGTCACCTTAATGATGTCCAACACTCTAGCCCCCTCTTCTGAACCTCCAATGACAGTCCCATCATCAAGATACCAAGCTTGAAGGAGAAGCTTGCATTTGTCTCTAATCTGATGCATAAGGGGGGTGCAAAACAAGAGCGAAAAGAAGTGGCCCCAATGTTTTCTAATTTTTCAAAGCTACATTTTAATTTTATTGTAACTTTTCTTAAGTATTTAATTTGTTTTTATATTATGGTCTTGTTTTATAGTTATAGTTAATATTTTAAATGAAAACAATATAGTTAACTAAATAAAAAACAGTGATTAAAAATTAGTTAAACCATGACACTTTTTAGTTAAACCAGTATATTTAGCCATAGGGATGAGCAAATCCCGATCCCGTCCCGATACCGAAAATCCCGATTCGGAATTTCGCCAAAACTGGGTACCGATACCGATACCGAAATATGTCGGTACGGTAGCGGTATTTGAAGGTAAAATTCGGTATTTCACCGGTATCGTACCAAACCGGTACCGATCCCGAAAATACCGATACCGAAAATGACAAAAAGTGGATACCGTTTCCGGTACCGAAAAAATTCGGTAGTGTATTTTTGAGATCGGAATCGGTACAGGACAGGATCGGTATTTGATACCAAATGCTCTTCCCTATTATATACCTGATTTCCAATGGGGAACATACCAATCAATTACATATTTCTTTGTCATTGGGGGCATTTATGGGGCTTGCTGAATGCTGATATTCGCTAGCCCATTTTTTTGTAAAGAGTAAATGGGTTAGATTTGGGCTTGGTGACGAGTTAAACAGAATATCTTTTTTTGCAGTTGAAACCGTAAAAATGTGTCGACTGACCCATATTAATAAATAAGTCATGTGACACGAAGTTGGTTGTGTATTTGAATGCATTTTGAATGATTTTTCAACCCCTTTTACATGTTTTGTATTATGTTAATTTATTTATGGAACCCACTTAAAGTCAAGTTTTAATGGATACTCAAACAAACGTAAAATTATGGTCAACTCTCACAATATCATTAGATCAAGAAACTTAGTTAAAGCTTGATTACAGATCATTACCAATAAACATGGTATACAGCTAAACTAACGTTTTAGACTATAACTAGGATTGTTCACATAATTATCTTAAGACATCCAAACTTAACTTATTTAGGATACTAGATAATTATCTAATCAATTAACTAATACATGAAAAATACAACTAATTATTAAATTATTATCATAATAATTTAGTGATCTATAATTGTCCCTATGATTACAGGATAACGGAGAAAGAACTACACTAGTTGACTGACTTGACTTAAAATATAAATGCATGTACTTATTTAAGCAAACTTTACGTGCACAACCCTTCTCCCAAAACCTCCTACTTGAACACTCCCCCTCGGTTCTTCTTCTCTCTTGTGGGGTTTGATCCATATTAAAATGGGGTTTGAGCTATATTAAAAAATCCTCACTTATAACGATGACACTTACTTAACCATGCTCCAATTGCACTTCACCTCATTTGTATTTTACGTAATCTTACTTTAAATTTTGGCTATCCTATAATACACATGTTAATGTTAAAATGATAGCTCATATTGAAGAAATACTAGATAGCATTAAGCTATTTAGCCGGATTGTCTAGCGTATGTTGGTTTAATCTTCTTCTTTTACTCGACAAATGACCGATTCTTCCTAAGATTCCTGCAAAACGAACAACACCGGTGACTCGTCAAAAGGAGGAGACGATGGGGGTTCTCAATGTAACCACCCTCCGTGTGAAATAAGTAATCATTTTAAGGATAAGTGTGTGTGTAAAGTAAGAGAGTGAGAAATCGAATCCCTAAACCTGGAGGTTAAGCCTTCTATTTTTAGCCAGAGAATTGTAAAGGAGAAGAACTACTAGCTGGCTATTGTTTGCCAGCTGTCCGACCAGGAGGAATATCCATTCTGTCTCCTGTGACGCAACCAGGCCTGGTCGTGTACTGGAGTTGACGTGGCGTATGGGTATTCGCTCTAGCTCAGCGTCCCTTTGTACTAGTTCGGTCTGTCCCATGAAGATCTTGCGACTGGCGTTGGCGTCTCACCATTGGTGCCACATGTCGTTATTTCTGTCTGCTAAGAGCATCTTCTTGTCGCCAGATGCCTCCTTCCAGAACCTTCTGGAACCTTCTAGATGTCTTCGTATGGCGAGATCGCACATTTGGGGTTGTGTGGTCCCGTTGACACGTGTCCATATGTGGTTTGGGACTATATCTCCTCAAGCCCCCAGTCAAGTGTGGCTTCCAGATGAGTTTGTCAGCTGGGAGGGATTCTGGACTCATAAAGTATTTTTGTGTTTTAAGAGCACGTGATTGAGTGTGTTGGATAAACATGCGCTAACGGCATGAATAAGTGAGCCAAAAAAGCGTATGCATTTTAGTGCACATAATTGAGCTAAAAGAGCGCAAGGATTTTGGCGTACAAAGTTGAGCCAAAAATGCGCATGGATTTTGGCGTGCAGGAATGAGCCAAAGAAGCGCATGGGTTTTGGTATACGGAAGTGAGCCAAAGAAGCGCATGGATTTTGGCGCACATAATTGAGTCAAAAGAGCGCATGGATTTTGGCGTACAAACTTGAGCCAAAAAAAGCGCATGGATTCTAGCGTACAGAAGTGAGCCAAAAAGTGCATGGATTTTGGCGCACATAATTGAGCCAAAAGAGCGCATGGATTTTGGCGTACAGACTTGAGCCAAAAAAAGCGCATGGATTTTGCCGCACATAATTGAGCCAAAAAAGCGCATGGATTTTTGCTATGGTTTCTTCAAAGGGAAGTTTTTCAGCTAACGGTGCAACTTGTTGGTTGGGGAGATTGATGTCTGACGCATGTCAGTGTGGCTCTGCTGGTTGAGGTGGTTGTCGCATTCGGGAGTGGAGCAGTCACCTTTTGCAGGGAGGCGTCAGGATGACAGTTGCTTTTTACGGCGATGTCAGGCGCGTGGTGGCCACTCGCCCTTATAAGATGCCGTTTCAGTTTCTTTTACCTGATGTGTCACCTTCCCATTGGTAGGGTTTCCCCACTTGTCGGTGCGGTCCCCCATCGCATTAAATGCGATGGGTATAAATATCCAGAGATCCTTGGCAAGAAACCGTATCAATCCAACTTCTCCTTGACGATTTCCTTCTTCTTCTTCTTCTTCTTCTTCTTCTTTCTTGCATCTCACCACTTGTATTCTGAGTTCTTGAATTTTTCATTATGTCTATCTCCACTAAAGATGAAGGTTCTCGAAAGGGGCAAAAATCAAAAGCCAAAGACCCTTTGAGGGCTAATCAAGCTATTGTGAACTGGAGAGAGGATGAGTTCCAACAACTTTCAGTTTCCGGTTAACTGGGGAGCCCAGTTTTCGACTCCGGTAAGTACAACTCTTGATGGTCCTCCTGGTTATATTACTTAGTATGGTGCTTTTTTCAAGGAAGGTAACTTCCGTCTACCCATCACCAAATTTCTTGGAGAGGTTCTTACTCATTACGGACTACATATATCTCAAGTTAGTCCCGTTGGCATGCCTTGAATTACTCACTTTGAGTTTATATGCTGGGTGTAACACCCCGTGTTACGAAAGTCAAAGTCAAAGTCAAGATTGAAGTCAAAGGAAGAAAAGATTGCTAATTGCGATCTGTCACTCTTTGCTCAATTACTGATTTGACTTCTTGACTTGTAATCGAATCTTTTATTTTGTTTACTTTAGTTGTATTATGTGGAGTATCTATTAATAATCGAGGTTTAATCGATATTTATCGCATGTTTTATCGCTTATTCGCTTTATCGCTAATCGCATCGCATTGCAATCACGCCTTGATTGGTAGATTCTGAATATTGTTTTACGTGTGTGTGCTACTTATGTGTTACTTGTGCATGTTTACTTTATGTTTGTGGTGATTAATTGAAACGCAATCGCAACTCTATCGCAAATTGAATCACAAACGCTAAACGCAAGTTATTGATGCTGATTGTATGTTAGATATAGTATTCGTGTGTTTATTATTAATCTATCGCATCGAACCTCGCTTAAACGCATCGCAACGCTCAACACGCGAAATGAAACGTCGAAACACAACTCATCGGAGCCACTCGATCGAGTGACAACTCGATCGACTGGCCATCCGATCGGATAGCCATCCGATCAGAGTGTCATCCGATCGGTGACATCATATCTGACACTTGCCCTACTTTCCCTTTTTGGCAACCTATAAATACCCCTCCTGTCACATCACTTGATGTGACAGCTCCCTCACTCGACCAGCAACGTTCCAGACCTTCTTTCTCTCGATTCCTCGTAATTCTTGTAAGTTTTCAACCTAAATCTTGTACTTCTATGATCTACACACACCTCTTCATCATTTTCACCTTTGAATCTTAACTTTTAACTGTAAAATCAACGGATTTGAGGTGTTCTAGGGCGACGTCATCATGGAGTTTTTATGAACTTCAAGTCTTGGCCTCATTCCACCAAGAATAACTCAGATCTGAAGGATTTCCACATGATTTCACAACGATTTCGCATAGATCTAAACATTTTCAGTGATAAAAAGATTGAGAGAAGATTTTCCAACTTTCTTTCAACTCTTTTACACTCAATGCACTCAAAACCGATAGAACCGGAGCTCGCTCAGATCTTCTACTCATTTCTTAGTAAAGCATCGTCTGAGATTTGGTTTCTGTCATAGAGACAACCGATTTCGGACTGAGCATGAACAACGGTCACGAACAGTTAGCTGAACGGACTAGGGTGATTCCTGTTCGATTGGACGGCTTGGGACTTGACGAGGTTCCGTTGTTTAGTGCGTTATCATACCGTCTCGATCAAACTGCAAGACTTTAAAAAATAATCAAGTTCAAGAGGATTGGGTTCGTTGGGACGGATTGCCGTCCGATCGGATAGCCATCCGATCGAACTACTATCCGATCAGATTGCACTTGGTTCCACACTTAAACATTTGTTTCAAACTTTCAAATATCTGAATGTAAAACGGATTGTCGTCCGATCGGATAGCCATCTGATCGAACGACAATCCGATCAGTGACTTTTGGAACTTCGACACTTAATCATTTTCATAGTTTTCAAAGAACAGTAATTTCTAGCGAATTGCTATCCGATCGGATTGCTATCCGATCGAGTGACAATCCTGCTGTGAACTTGTTCTCACTAAGTGTCCTGCCAATCGGATCGTTATCCGTTCGAATGACCGTTCGATCGACCGACCGACCTGTAGGGTAGAGATACTTCTCTGTTTTCAAAATGCTAAAACAAAAACTTCAAATCCATCGTAAACAATGTAACAACCCGCACGTTCGTGCGCTGTTACTACTCGCTATACTCGCTACGCCTAGCACTAGAGATTCGGATCATAATGTAGCCAAATCAAATACATCGTTACTTCGCAATATTTTCGCATATTACGCATACTTTATCACGATAACACATCACATCGCATGTACTAACACTCACGATAACGTTGAGTGAGGACCTATTCTACCCTCCTCCGTAGTGTGATGTGTCGAAACACAACGCATATTCGAAACACGCAACTCGATTATCGCAATGCAGACTTTGAAATATGAATAGTTACGAACCTATGTAACTAATTATAATAAATATATGAATGTGGGTATGAAAATATGTGATCAAACTATCGCAACGCTTAACGAATGAAACGAAACATCGAAACACAAATCGCCGGATACCACCAATCGAATGACCATTCGATCGAGTGGCCATCCGATCGGATTGCCATCCGACCGGATTGCCATCCGATCCTTGGCACTCCATCACCTTCTCCCCTCTTCACCTATAAATAGCACTTGTCACATCACTTGAACAGTGATGTGACAGCTCTCACTCGACCAACGCACTTTTGGCTCTATTTCTCTCGATTCCTCGCGATTCTTGTAAGTTTCTACCTAAAATATTGTACTTCTATGATCTACACGCACTCCTTCACCTTTTCCACCATCAAATCTAATCTTTTCACCATAAAATCCTCTGATTTAGGTCGTTCTAAGGTGATGTCATCATGGAGTTCTTAGGAACAATGAAGTGTGACCTCACCTCGTCAAGAACAATGCAGATCTAATGGATTCCACGGTGGGAAAAACACTAATCTCACCTAGATCTAAGCCGAATATAAGTATTTCAAACTTTCTTCAAACTTTCTTAACATTTACTCAAAACCGATATAATCGGAGCTCGTTCAGGCCTTCTACTCATCCTCTAGTGAAGTGTTGGGTTGAGAACTGATTTCTATCGACGAGATGACCGGCTAACGGGTTGAACACGAATAGCCGTCAAGGACAGTTGACTGGTCGGACGGGTGATTCCCATCCGATCTGATGACTTAGCCTTGGTGGAGTTCCATTGTTTAAAACGTTGTCATACCATCTAGATCAAACCACAAAACTTTCAAAATAATCAAGTTCAAAGATGAACAGATCGTTGGGATGGATTGCCGTCCGATCAGATTGCCATTTTTTTTTATCGGATTGCCAACCGATCGAATTGCTATCCGATCGAGTTGCACTTGGTTCCACACTTAAACTTTTCTTCAAACTTGCAAGCTTTGAACGTCGAACGGACTGCCGTCCGATCGGATAGCCATCTGATCGAACGACCATCCGATCGTTTGACATTTGGAACTTCGATACTTAATCATTCTCATAATTTTCAAAGAACATCGGTTTCTAACGGATTGCCATCCGATCGAGTGACCATCCTGCTGTGAGCTTGTTCTCACTAAGTGTCCTGCCAATCGGATCGCTATCCGATCGAACGACTGTTCGATCGATCGACTTGAAGGGTAGAGATACTTCTCGGTTTTCAAAATGCTACAACGTAAACTTCAAAGCCATCATACACAAACACGTCCTTACCAAACGAATGTCAACCCGACTGAATGGCCATCCGATCGGATGGCCATCCGAACGGATTGACATCCGATCGAGTGGCCAACCGATCGGATAGCCATCCGACACTTGGTTCACCCGCCACCGTTTAACACACTGTTCGACGCTTACGCTATCAATATGTAATCAGGCTAATCTCAGACGCGCTCCCTTCAATCCAACCAATTTATGTTTACTTGCTGAACACCGACTGTGAGTATACTCGAACCCTTTTTATCGCCTTTTTGGGTGTAACATACGTTCCTATCAAATTAAATTATCAAAACGAATTATTCAGTTAAGCTGTTTATCACTTGCGAGTAACTATTATGCATATTTACACGTGATGCTAGTTACATATGTGTTAGGACTTTTACTCGCGAGGTCCCGCCTTAACTAGTATAGTACTATAGTACCCGACGGGGTTTAGTTAGGATGAATAGCAATCGCAATCGCAGCTCGAGAGACTTAGCTGGTAGTATCTGTCTAATATATGTGTTGAGGTATCTCGTTTATGTATGTGGTAATTCGCACCACTTTTTATCTACTATGTTTCGCTACCAAAACTTGTATACTCACCAATACTTTTGTATTGACGTT
Source organism: Helianthus tuberosus (assembly GCA_030545235.1). Lineage (NCBI taxonomy): Eukaryota > Viridiplantae > Streptophyta > Magnoliopsida > Asterales > Asteraceae > Helianthus > Helianthus tuberosus. Next base: position 34,260 of record JARYGA010001101.1, read on the forward strand.
GTTTTAACGTATGTTGCAGGTTTAGTCGCGGTCTACATCAAATCAAGCTAGGAAGTCTAGAAACTCACTAAAAATCTAGGTTGTCGGATTTGTATTGTTCGAGAGGACAAGAAATCTGTGATAACTTATGTGATTGTATTGTTTGTTAGTATGGGATAACAAATGTAATAAATATTGTCGCTTTATAGTTGTTATGGATTCTCTTGAGCAATCTGATTCGCCTAGTGCCGTGCCCCGATGATTCCGCCATCGGTTGGGATGTGACACACAAACGCATTCTTACCAAACGAATGTCAATCCGACCGAATGGCCATCCGACCGGATGACCATCCGAACAGATTGACATCCGATCGAGTGACCATCCGATCGGATTGCCATCCGATCGGATTACCGTTCGACACTTGGTCACTTTTCACCATTTTACGCGTCGTTCTTCGCTTATGCTATCGTTAACTCTTCAGGCTAATCTCTCTCAAGCGCTCCCTTCAATCCAAGAGAGTGTTTACTTGTTAAACGCTATCTGTGAGTATACTCGATCCCTTTTTACTTTACGCACTTTTGGGTGTTACATACGTTACTTATCCTAAATCACAATCGACACACAACGCAAACACTATTTATCCCCTGACCGTTAATTCATGCTACGTGTTATTTGATGAATGCTTGTATGTTATTTTAACACAGTGATTGTTGCCTGACACCTAAGTGTAACGACCGTCTTAATTAATCAAGATTTTTAATGATAAGATACACGTTTTAGTGCTAAAATGTGACTTTACAAAATCTTGTCATACTAAGATTCCCATATGTTCACAACATTTCAAAAAGATATTTATAAATGTCTACATACTTCACTTTTAGCAAAACAACTCTAGATTTGACGCGGAAGCTTCATTTAACGTGTGTTCGGTTCTTGCTCGTCGCTTGGTCTTCATCCGGGACTCTTGACATTCACCTATGATCAAAACCAACTTAGAAGTCAGTTTTGATAGTTAAATAACAAGTACAACAAGAAAATTGGGTTAAATAATCGAAATAAACAAAAAAAACATAATTTTCAGCATTTAGGCCGTCGCCACGCGTGACGGAAAATGACCCTGGCCGTGGCGCGACGCCACGGTCTTGTTTCGACTGAATGTTGATGCTGATGTTGCATATTCCCAGCATAACCCGATTTCACGGAAACGAGCAAAACTCTCTCGTTTTTAATCCGTTTTACCCGATTCTTTTTCCTAAGCGTCCGTAATTTAATTCTCCATCTTATGGAGTTAAAATCCAACATCCGACATAATAAATTTTGAGACTTCTAAGCCTTCGACTCATTACCTTTTTACCCAATTTTAACCCGTTTATGCATTTATCAAACAAACATATTTGTTTGATCCTTATTTCACATGCACCTCTTCAATTCAATATTATCTACCATGTTAGGTTCTAATCACAGGTTTCTTACACAATTTTAAACCCATTTTCGCTCGTATGCTTATTTTGACCCGTTAGGGGTATTTACGCATTTTTAAGAATTTGACTCGCAAAGATCATACAT
>JARYGA010001102.1:0-88721 GCA_030545235.1 Helianthus tuberosus
ATCTTCGGAGGGCTTCAAGCTATTTCCGGAAGTACCCGCTTAGAGGTCGTTGAGCATTTCCTCCATCTCCCTCGGAAGGAAGATAAAGGGTTCCTCATCAACCGCTTCATGAGGTAGGGGGCAGGATTGATCAGAACCTCAATGGCAACGTTAAGGGGAGGAGGTTCCGGTATCTCGTCTTCCCATCCAGTGGGGTCGATGACCTCGTTAGCAAGGTTCCAATCTTCTTGAGGCCAAATTGGTTCCATTGGAGGCACAACCAAGATGTTCAACTTTTGGTGTAAAAGGTTGATTTCCCTGAAGCAATATTCCAATCCTATGGAGAGGTAGTTCAATCGGTCGATAACCTCTTCTACCGCGATCATCTCCTCAAGAGACTCCCTTAACCCCCTTCCAAGCAGTTAACGTGCTTTATATAGACCGTAAAGACACGAATGAGTGAATCAACAAAACATGAAGAATGGTTAAATAAATTCGCCTTCAATATAGAAAACTAGTTATTAAAGTCATTAATACATACCCAAATAAAAAGGAGCCAAAGGTTGGAAATCAAAAAGTAATAAATAAAAGATTTGTCTTCATCAAGTGATGTAAGAGTTTAGCCAAACATGGCCTTTGTTTGACAAGGACTCTTACGATCGATCTTGGATCCCGAGACTACTACACACTCTAAATGATGGAAGATGGATGATGGTGGTGGGTGTTGGTGTTGTAGTGGTAGTTAAGTGGTGGCAAGTGTGAGAGAAGTAGTTTGCCAAGGGATGGATTGGAATGGAACCAAGAACCCCTATTTATAGCTGAAGTCAGCCAGTTCATACAGCCCCGTGCCCACCTGGCACGTCCCCGTGGCCAATTTTCTCTTTCTTCCTCATTAACTGCAGTGTTAGGTCTTGTACTAACACGGCCCCGTGGGTCAACGGCACGGCCCCGTGGGTCAACGGCACGACCCATGTCCATTGTAATTGTTGTACTATCTCAGATTCTGCGAATCTTAGAGTTGACCATGCCCCGTGTTGCCTTAGCACGGCCTCGTGTCGGTATGTCCGGTTTGTCTTTTGCTTTGTCTTTTCTTCTGTAGAGAATCTTGAGTGGGCACGACCTAGTGCCAAAGCTTCTAATCTTGTTATTTTGTTGGTTTGGATGTGGATGGGGAGCTTGGCGAGTCGTGTCAATCCTCTTTCTTTGTATTTATGTTGGTTTCTGCTGTTATTTTGCTTCTTTTGTGAGTTTAAACGCTTTTGACCCTGTATTTAAAAAAAGGAACAAAGAAACATGCTTTTTCCGACATTAGTACAGAAAAAGGGTTTATTTTACGCCTTATTTGATATAATTTATATGTTGTATTTTACACACATCAGTTGCTATAATTTGAAAAAAAATAGTAACAACAAAATAAAAATAAAGAAACATTTATAAAACTATATTTATAAAAAGTTAATGGAGAGAAAAATTACAAATAATCGGATCCTCAGACACGTCGAGCCATGCTTGTTACAATGCAAGTTCTTCCCTAGGCGTCCACCTCTCGATCGTCTTAGGAGCACGTACTTCGTTCTCGCCCTTCTTACGGTGTCTTTTAGATCGTCCACCTTTTGAGAAATTGGGTTGGGTTTGGGTACGCTTTGGGTTTCGGGTACGTTTTGGGTTTGGGGTATGATTTGGGTTTAAGGTATGTTTTGGGTTTGGGGAGTAAATGGCTGTGGGGAATAGTATCCAACAAAAACCGGGAGTCGGTGGCGTGGTCGGATGAGGGGAGGTTGGGGTGGTAGGTGGCATTGGATAATACCCAACCTCAGCCGTTCACAGGTCTCTTCGGTATCGTTCTTCTTGCTCATTGTTTGCTAAATTACCTCAAAACGGATTGTTGGGATCCCACGGGTTTTGATTGCTGGGAAACATTTTGTAAATATGATAAAGTTTGTAAAGTTTTAAGATGGAGAATTGATGAATATTTGAGTAAAGGGGGTAGTATATTTATAGTGTTAAAATTAAAAATTAAAACTAAATTTTCCTTTATAAAATCAACCGTTTGCCAACAGTTGCATTTGAGCAAAAATCTCAAACAACGCGTTAAAAGGCTCGTTACTGGACTGACGAGACATTGATAGCTCCCCTTCTTTGGCGGGCAGGGGGTGGGTGTGGGGCGTGATAGGACGCTAACGACGATTATGTGGCTAGGGCGGTATACCACACCCCAGGCCTAAAGGAAACAAACAACCCCTTATATTACATTGAGTTAATTTTATATATATATATATATATATATATATACTAGGTTAGTTACCCGTCTATCACACGGATCTGACATAATAATATATATAACTAATATCTTGTTAATATGGGTTTTAAATGAAACTATATAAAACATTAAATAAAAAAAACTTACGAATATGATCAAGTTTGTATACGAATATGATCAAATTTGTTTGCTTTGTCTTATATTGGATAAGTATTTTTAATTTTGAAGACGTTAACGTTTAATGAATATACATTATTCGTCATTCTTTATTCAATTTATCAAGAGTAAATTACAAGTTTTGTCCTTAATGCTTGTCCCAAATTTCAGGCACTGTCCTTTACCTTTAAAATTGACGAGTTTTGTACTTAACGTTTCAAAATCTTGCACGTTATGTCCTTTATGGCAAACCCAGTTATAATTTTCAGTTAAATTAAGTCATGTGCAGTGCACATGAGGGTAGAAATGTCATTACACCTCCCACTTGTCTTCCCCCTTACTTAATACCCTGATCTACCCCAATCCTTTCACCTTTGCAAATTAGGGTTCATCATCACAAATCTCCGGCCACTGCCACCACCACCACTACTGCCGCCACTTCACACCCCCCATCTGATGCCGATCACTTCCACTGTCATACATCTTCTTTAAACAATACAATACGAAGCATAATCCAATTCATTCCTCATAACGAACTAGACGAATATCATGCTTATTCGCAGATCATGTCGTTTGGTAAAGTTTCCGATCTTAGTGATTTGGTCTGTTTAGAGAATAGATCTGCAGCAACGGCGGAGCTAACCCACCACCCACTGTCGCCCCTAATTCGTACAATAACCTCAACGCAGATCCAAAATCAAAAAAACACACACAAATCCATCAATCAAACGCAACATTAACAAATTAGTGAAAGTACCGGCTAGAAGCTATTGCTATTAACTGTGAGAAGCAAGATCTCATCCACGCGATAACTATACCGAGGTGTTGCTGTTAAGGAAGAACAAAATCCTCGAAATAAACGCGATTCCGAAAGTGAAACCGTTGGACCTCTGGACGGTGGTATCAGTTCACGGGGAGAAGATGTAGTTGTTATCGGTGCTCGATTGGATGAGATATGGCGTCGTGGAGATGATTATGACAACGTTGATATGACATCTGTGTATTTTAACCCTTGTACTGTTCCGAACAACTTTGTATTTAATAAAATATGGTGTTTTAATTTCAATATTTGTTTAATTATTTGTGACATTAGTACGTTTTCAATCATTGTTCAATTCCGAACTCTCAAACCTGTTCTGGAAGTGAAATCATAAACCGTTACGTAAACATAATCAGTTTAACGCGACGTACACTCCGGAACTGTGACATAAGCCAAAAATACCCTAAATACCCTTTACATAACTTAGAAATAAGTTTCGAAGGATTCGGTATGGCAAAAACATGTTTATTCGAACTTTAGAACTAATTGTGACAAAACTGCGAAACGAGCGTTGGTGACCGCCCGGATAATATTTAAATCCTAAAAATATTCTGTTATGATTAAATTTTTATTTTTAATCATGTCCGTGTTGAAAAATAAATTAAAACGCTTAAAAACGTTATTTCTTAAAGTTTAAGCGCGTACCGCGTGTTACTGCGTAACACAGTGCTTCTACTACAAAACGCAGACAACGCAGCCAGTCTCGGAAACTAAAATTTATTTCAGTAATATTTTGGCGAGTTTATTTTTATAGAATAATAAAAATAATTTAGAACGCCATAAACCGGGATTTAAACGTTAGATAAAATACACGGTATCCAGTTAAATACCTGTTTAAGATTTTGCTTGATTTGGTGGACAAGATTTTGAGAGATGAAGATTATAAGTATGGCACTTGGATACAAGATCATTTCATTTAAACACTACACTCCATATTCCCCCCTCTCTCTCTCTCTCCCAAACCGTAACACCCCACCACCATCACCATTTTCATCTTTCAATCTTGTTCTTGAAGATTAAACCCCATTCCAAGCTAGTTTCAAGTTGGTGTGAAGATCCAAAGGAGTTACCAAGGTGTTTTCAAGTGATTTCAAACTCCATATCGTCAAAATCTCATCAACAACTCACTTGAATCTTGAAGGTATAAAGTTTATGTTTAAATCATACACTTGATTCTTGGTTCACTACAAGAAAACTGGGTTTTTAGTACACGCAAAAGCGTCCTAAAATGCTATTTTATAGGACCTTTCATTTAATAGGACCAACGGTAAAAGCGTTTCATGTAAAGGGGTCGTAAAAAGTCTCGGAACTAAAAAAGCGTCCTAACATCCCAAATAAGATTATGAAACCAATTTTATGGTCGCATAATATGTCTTTGAACAACCAAAATAGTATCCTAATAAAAACATATTAGGACACTTTTACGATGTTCTAACATGTGCTTACATACTTTTAATCTTTTGATACACTTACAAGCGTCCTTAGAAATTAATTGATAGGACCCTTACGATGTAACATTATATAATTTAGTACCAAGAAAAGAGTCCTAATATACCAAATAAGATTATGAAACCAATTTTATGGTCGCATAATATGTCTATAGACAACTTAAATAGCGTCCTAAAAAGAACATATTAGTACACTTTTACAATGTTCTATATGTGATTACCTACTTTTAATTAGGGATGAGCATATCGGTATCCGATACCGTACCGATACCGCCTAATACCGATCCCGAATTTCACCCAAACTAGGTACCGATACCGATACCGAAACATGTCGGTTAGGTATCGGTACGGTACGGTATCGGTATTATACCGTATTTTGAGGGTCGGTATCGGTATAATACCGATACCGTACCGTACCGATACCGAAAATGCCAAAAAGTAGATACCGATCGGGATCGGGATCAGTACGGGATCGGTATGGGATCAGTCGGTGGCATATGCTCATCCCTACTTTTAATCTTTTAATACACATACAAGCGTCCTTAAAAATTAATTTATAGGACTCTTATGATGTAACGTTATAGCTACTTTAATATCAAGAAAATGGTCCTAATATCCCAAATAAGATTATAATACCAATTTTATAAACAGACCATCAACATATAGCATCCTAACAGTTATTGTATAAAATCAACTAATGAAAGAAATAAAACTTCATTATATTTCAAAAAAGCATGTTCATAACAAAAACACCAACCATAAATAAGTTATAACATTATTTAACATAAAGTCTTAACATTTAACAAAGAAATTAAAAACAATTAAAGAAATAAGAAGCATAAAATCTTGAGTCATCATGCGTCCTCAATCCTCATGGACTACCTACAAATAAACCATCCATGTATAAGCATTAAGTTCCATGATATTAAAATTATTTGTATCACAAATTTAACAAATACATACCGAGATGAATAGATAGGGCCATGCGATGGATGCACCAATACAATCTTGAATTGTAGAAAATAAACCATATGGTCTTACCAAGTTTTCATCTTTTTTTATTGGTACTTGAACGTTTACCTCACACCATTCTGGTCCAATCTCTGTACCACCAACTAGATCATTTGGGTCCAAGCTCTGGACCCTTCCTCTTGCTACAATTTGGGTAGAGTTTAGAATGCTTTTGAGGAAAACTTCATCTCCGACCTAGATTTTAGTTTTCAACAAATATTTATTAAACTCAAGTCATAATAGGGCAAAAAATCATTTTACAAAAAAAATTAATAAAGTTTTACACTAGTAGGCTAACATTTTTAGAGAAAAACTATGGAAAATTGGTTTTTAAAGATTTATATAGAAAAATACCCGTAAACGTTGATGTCCATTGGTTACATTGGGAAATGTTGTGATGCGAGAGGTTGAACACTGGAACCACCCCTCGACCCTTCCATCTCTGATACTTGGGCTCGTAACCGGACCACAGTACTAGTAAGTTCTTCACATTGAGACTTCAATTGGATGTTTTCTCTATGACATGCTGAACGGCTTGGTATTACACCCCAAACATCAGCAGCACGAACACCCAGACCATACACAACCGCATCACCATTTCGATCATTACCCATTAATTTAGAAAAAAAACATCATCTGGTCCAGGCTTATCGATCGAGCCCTCGGGAAGATTAGAACTAAGTTGTTGCATCTGTGCCTATATTAGACATAGTAACAAAAATAAGGTATGTATTTTTAACAGCATCAAGAACACATAGAAAAAATATGTGTATGAATATATAAGCATATTACTTACAATTGCATTTGAAGCTTCCAAATTTTTGGTAGTTCCATCTTTGGAGAAACATGCACGAAACATTTCCAATCGACTTGGATCTTGTCCCTTAGATGCCTGTTTGAATTGAATAAAAAGAAAATAAGTATTAACAATGGATATCGACATGCTACATTAAGAATTGCACTATCTCATATAATCACCTTTAGCTCTTCACGGACTCGAGCATAACTTTTTTTACCCGTTACTTGAACCAACTTCTTCTTTGCTCGATTCGTCTTGTTTTTTTCACTTACGAGCTTCAGTAGACAAGTGAAATTTCAGAATGGGAAATAAACTAATGTTATTTAAAGTGGTAGGCTATTTCATACCTTAGACTTTTCTTTATTCCAATACTTCACAAGTTTCTTCCATTGTTTTTTTTTTGCACTTGTTTTGGCCTAGAACTTATTTGTTCCTTCAGTGACAAAGACGGATCATGGAATAGTTCCTTAATTCTTGCCCTCCAGTTCTTCACCTTCCGCCCAAATGATTGCAATATCCAGCCTTTAGCAACTTCAGGAATATCAAATTTTGTCTAAAAATGAAACAGGTTACATGAGAAAACAAATACCTAAGTTATTAACATACATATTTTTAATTATGTACCTTTAAGAGTGCAAGCAACGCTTCTTTTTTGGCGGCCTTAACTTTATTCCATGGTTTATAAATCGGACAATACTTTCCACTCCTTGAAAGGGTTCCCATGAAATGGGTCAGTTGACTACTTTTGTCATTAATAGGTTGTCCGTGTGCATTAACTAAAATAGGAATTCTATCCCCTTTTTCTTGGGCCCAAACCTTTGGCATACGCGTTGGTCCTCTCACTCTTTTACGTACATTCCGAACTACAAAAAGTGAACATGATTTACAATGTACATGTATACATTAAAAATACTAAATATGTGATTTAACAAAAAAAAAATGAAGCAAACAAGTAGATCAAATAAACCTGCTTCATTTTCTTGTTGTGAAACTTCATGCTCTTCTTCATTCTCTGGAACTTCACATTCTTCTTCAACCAGTTCATCGTTCTGAATCTTCCATGTCTTTATCTCCATCATCTTTAAAACTATCTTGTTCTTCATAAGCTTCATTCATATCTATATCTTCAATATCATCAAATTCAACATCATCTTGTTCTTCATTGATATCTATAGTTACAAAAAAAGTAAGCATCAAAAACAGTTAATTGAATCAAGACTTAATATTAATTAAATATTATACATAAAATATTTGAAAAACAAATATAGGTACCATGAAATCTCATGTCACGCTCCCCGTGGTCATCATCGTTGTCAACTGCAGATAACTTTCTCTTAGCTATAGTTGATCTCCTTCTTGTATCAATTACTTGTCCATTTTGCATATGAGGTTCTGAAGATGTTAGCACACCGGAGACAGTCGGAGCAATGAATCGTTTATGTGCTAAATTAGTATATCTTTTCAGGGACTGCGGAGCAATGTATGTTCGACGTTGTTTCTGTAAGTCGAATTGTTAGAGAAGAAACCAAAAGAAATTATATTACCCGTATTTGATATTAGTACCTTTTTAGAGATTTTTGTAGCAGCTTCTTGATTATCTTGCTCAACATCAACATCAGAACCAGGCATATACTCTACATCTATATCTTTCTCGCTGGTATCCATTGATTTCTTTTTCTTTTTCTTTGTTTTGTCACTCTCTGCTAGACTTGTCAAAGATTTAGCAATATTTTTCAATCCCAAAGCTTGTAATTTTTTTTGGTTCTCTTGAATCCTTGACATTCTACTCTTTTCATAAGGATTCATGTCTTTTGGAGCTTTTACTAGTGTACACAAAAAAGAAAAATCTCATTATATCATTCATAAAAGGCCCAAATAAATAATAAATAAAGATTTATAAAAAGAAAGATAAAAGAATAAAAACTAAAAAAAAAATACATATCTTTTAAATACTAGCTTTCATAAAAATATTACAGTCATAGATATTTACAGTCAACGTAAATACTAGCTTTCATAAAAATATTTACAGTCATAGATCTGCTTATTCTATAGAATTTGCTAAATCACTGCAAACACCTAGTGTTTGGGTTTCTTTAATATTATTTGCACCCATCAGAATGTAAATCAACTCTAAGACAGGCTGTCATTGCAGGTTCGATGGTAATGCTATTGTATTCTCAACAACTTGCAGAGTTGCAATCAGTTTTTAGTTAAAAAAATTGTGTAATCCATTGCTCTCTTTTGGATACAGGCTTTTCCGATCACGTTTTGGAAGTTATTTGTATTACCAACAGTTCATTCTGAAATGGTGATTGAAGATGAACGGGTCATCTGAGGTAAAAAGTACACCTGTGGTTGCAGATATCACTAAAGGGGGACATTCAGTGTCAAATAAGGGTTCTGTTGCTTCTGCACAAACTAATGCAGAGTGGGTAGCTGCACCATTAACTGGGAAGCATGTTGTTAAAAAATGGAAAATAAAAGAAAAAAAATTATCTACACAAAGAAAGATTGCACCCACAGGGGAGATTTACCGTGGATAATTTGATTGAGATCTAGTGGTAACATTTAGTATTCATCTCAGTATGGTTATCATCCTTATATTGTTTCAAAATTTTGTTGTGTTTTGGAGAAATGATTTAGAAATGGTAAGTGGTCTTTGAATTGGTTTTACAAGAATTACACGTCTCTCTATGTATAACACTAAGCGCTAACTAAGACCGTGGGGTATGGTGGGGTGGGAGTTTGGGGCATGGGTTGATACGTGGAGTTCGAGACCCCCCTGCTGGTGAGTGACATGTCCGTGGGGTATGGCGGGGCATGGCTAGCCCGCGTGGACAGCCAGTGGGGTTGGGGGTTATATAGCGATGTGGACAGGTTGGCCAAACGGTTATATTTTAAAATTTAAACATGGCCTGCTATGACCTAGCCAACAAGCGAATAGGAGCCGGCCACGTAGGACCGCTAGTCATGCCCAACGCCCGGGCAGAAACTCCTGCCCAAGGGGCCACGCCCAAACCCAAGCCCACTCGGGGTGGTGACTTAGGCGTTTTCAGCCAACCCACGCCCCAACCCCCTGTGACAACCCTCACTAAACCAGGTATCCGTACAACTTAATTAATAATTAATTACTGCTTAATTACTGTGCTTGCTTGAACTTGTGAATAAACTGCTACTTGAATACTGATACATGTACTTACTTGCATCATACTTTACTTGCTGTCACTACATTATTTACATGACTGAACCTTAGTGACAAACATGATGCACAAAAAGCACAGTAGCACTATAACGGATAACCTATTGAACATGCTGATAAAGTCAGCATCAGGCAAACACTGCCTCTAAGGCCTGTATGAGCCAGAAATATTTTGCTACACTAGTGGTGAGTGTAGGGATATAAGGGTTGTAGAACTGCGTCTCTAGGGATAAGTTACAATGACTGGATGTGCCTAAAACGTACTTTAAGTACAAAATTCAGCACTTTACATAACAATTCAGCTTTTAGCTAACTAATAAAGTGCCAAAACATGAGAAAAATACTACTAGGCACTTTCCAAAGTGTCAGAAATAAGTTGTGTCACTAAAAAGGGTATTAACGACACTTTAAAGCTTTGTTAAGCACTTTAACGGATTACTATCCAACCGAACAACCGGACTATACCCGAAGCATGAAAATATTGTTATTTTCATTATTTATCTTTTTCTGAGCCAGTTAGGGTCCCTGATTACCCTAACACCCTTTGTAACGCGTGACACACAACTAACCGGGTTAAGCACTTAACTACCTTACTTAACCTAACTATTAACCTAACTATTAGTTAGAAATGGACTAGACCCCCCCCCCCCCTTAACCAAACCGTCCCCATCTAGGGGACACACATGGTACAATGAAGATTATTTTAATCTTCCATGTCTAATATCAATTAGACATATTAACTCTTGGATAATACACATAAACTTTGTCTATAAGTTAGACCATTAACCCACATGATCATTCACATCACACCACACCACTTCACACTTTCTCTCCCTCTCTTGGAGGTCTCGGCCGAGAGCACCCACCCCCATCCACCCATTTTCGATTTTAATCTTGCAAGTTCCAATCATCTACAAGTGTTAAGGATCGCATATAAGGAGTCTTGGTGCAAACGGAAGACGAAGGACCTCACTCTCTTGCTTTTATCCACGCATTTTTCGCATAGATTCTTCCCTAGCCTCGAGCTAGTGGTATGTTGCTTAAATCACCTTCTTGAACTATTTTAAAGTGGGTAATATGATTTGTAACGGTTAAAACTCATTAACATGCAAGATGATACATAAAAGTCTACTTAAAACACTAAAAATGGTGGTTAAAAACTCACATGTTGTGTAAAACTTGTAGTATTTGATTTGTGTAGTTATTTGGACCCGATCTATGTTGTGGTAGCTCGGATCATCATTTAACCCGGTGTAGTCATGATCTTGGATTATGACATAAAGCTTGTTTAAGTATAACAAGGGTTAGAAGATGAAACTCTACCACACACGGATCATGAACTTGTGTAAAAGTGTTTTAGCTCGTAGAATAGTGATTAAAACTAGTAGATCTACGGATCTACAGGTGGTATTTTTAAAGGACCGAGTGTCAAGAAATCATGTTTTTCTAAAGACGGATCTTACACTAACACGAATGGTTTTTAGAACACACAAGTGTGTAAACACTTGTGTAACACAAAGTTTCGACAAAATAACTATTTTTGAAAAAGATGACGAGAAGTTGTAAAGACGGAACTTCCATAAAAACGAGGTTTTTACAAAATCGGATTGTTTTATATAAAGATCCACCAAAAGTAATGAGATTTACTTCATAGTTTGGAAAAACCACAAGTTCATGTATTATTTCGATTTACATCTATTTTGACTAGTTTGATGGTTTGAATAATGCTTATTGTTGATTGAGAAAATTGTTGGTTTGATTTATAAAAGAAAATGATACGCTTGAAAGCGTGGCCACCTCCGGTTACAGAGGAAACTCTGGCGAAATTTTTAAAAACCTAACACTTAGAATTATTTTCACTATAAGTGTTAAAGATACTTGTCGACTTGTTTTCAAACTATGAATTTCGCCACGACCTTATTTATAAAATATCGGAGGTGGGATTTCACAAAATAAAACGTGATACATAAATATATTTAGTATATATTTCTCACAACATCACTTGTATAAGTGTTTATGATTATTTTGTGAACTACATAAATATTATTTTTAGGGTAAAAATAATATTACTAAGTATTATTTTGGGAAAATCACATGTATTAAAATATAATATTTTTGGGAAGAATATTTATGTTTTGAAGTTGGAAATAAAATATATTAAGTGAGACTTAATAGTGAAATCCGAATGTTACGAACACATATGTATTAAATCCCCCATCCTTGGGAAGGAGAATAACTACCAAGTATACAGAATGTAAACACGAAATAGTTGCCTAACTATTTCTCAAAAACTTAAACCATAAAGCTAAGGCACGGCCATCCGTCTAATGAGGCCATTAGTCCTCATAACGGGACCGAGGGACAGGAGCGGTAGATCTATCTGGGTGTAGCGAGCCCAGCCCCAGGCCAAACTAGAAACGGACCTCGGGGTGACTTTGTCCACATACTAATGCCGTGGCGAAATCTGCTAGGTTTGAGTCTCCCTATTTGCACTTCACATATATCAGTGTCCTTGCAAACCATTGGTGATCTCAATTCCCTTATTTGCTACATACCAAGACTATTTTTATACTCACAAAGGTTTACTTACTCACTTACACATGAACTCGCTCAACATTATTGTTGATTTTTCAACTTACATGTATTTCAGGAAATTAAAGATCTGGCGCGGTATGTTATGTTTTCCCGCTGCATATGAGTTCCGAGGTCATCCGGGTTTAGGAAATGTGACTTTTTCCTGGACGAGTCACAAATCTTAAACTGCGTTTATTTCATGTTGATGTTTATGTCTTTCAAGACAATGTTTTATGTTATGAGGTTGTAAGTCCCTAAGACAATGTTATGTTACTCTGGTTTTAAAACTTAATCGAATGGATGATCTTGCATGATTTTATTTCATATAGCTTTGTTATGGTTAAGCTATGGTATTAAGAAGTCACACCAAATTAACCACGCTTCCGCAAAGCCAGGGTGTGACAGCTTGGTATCAGAGCTCTGATCATAGCGAACTAGGATTCCTTCTCGAGTCTAGACTATGATCACTAGGGCTCTCACGAAAACATTTTTACTGCATACCACTTAAGTCCAGATCCAAAACTTTTTACAAACAAATGTTGAGCACATTTTATTATTTATAGGCTCAGTCTAGAAAGGCTAAGGCTCGGTCTGAGAGGCCGAGGCTCGGTCTGAGAGATCGAGGTAGTTGGCTAGCGGGACTAGGAGAAATGGCTAGTGGGACTAGGAGAATTGGCTAGTGGGACTAGGAGAATTGGCTAGTGGGACTAGGAAGAGCAGTCTGAGAGGCTGGGAGGCTAGTGGGACTAGGAGAATTATTTGGATGCTTACTTGGTGACTTATGTGATTATTTGATTATATGATTGATTGTTTATATTTGTGTTTATGTTACAGACACCATGGACACCTCTGGCACTGGTGATTCAGACACCACAGGACCTAGACCTATAGTATCGGACGACCTAGAGTCTTCTGAGCGCGAGGTTCACACATCCGACGTTACGAGTACGGACGAGGATGATTTCCAGCCCTTTGCTTTACCTGATGGTGCTGATGAGCTCGCTGATGGCCCTTTGGCCGGGGACCTACCGTTAGTGGAGATCCCTGCTCCCATACCCTTAGCTGTTTATCCTGCCTATGATTTGCTTCTCGACGCCGACGCTGACGACGACGTCGATCTTTTTGATGACGAGCCTTTGGAGGATGAGGTTCAGGGCGAGGCCCTTCTTGCTGCTGGTGATCTTTTGATGATCGCAGATGCTCCCGCTGAGGAGTCTTCTGCTCACTCTCCGGTCCCAGACTCTTTTGAGTCTGTGGCTTCCGCACCTTCACGCACTCTGAGTGCGCAGCACTTCTCTCATGGATCAGATCCCGACCAGGCATCCTCTGTTGCCCCTATTCCTAGCTTTGCTTTCGACCACGATGATGTGGAGGATTCCGATCCTGACTTTCCCCCAGGATTCGACCCAGATGAGGATATAGAGTTTATACCCATGGGTCAGCCTATGGAGGATCCAGTCGACCCAGTTGATCCCATCGACCCTGAGTTTGATTTTGAGATGGCCTTTGATGAGCCCGAGCAGCCACTAGACCCTGCTCCTGACCCAGTACTTGAGCATGACCCAGTTCATGCTGACGCACCTATTTTTGAGCCTGTCATTGCTGACCCACCTATTGATGATCACCCTGTAGATGCTCCATTGTTGGAGGGCGATCATGTCATTGCTGCTGACCATGTTGATCCCCCACCTATTGCTGATGAACCAGTTGACCTTCTTGTTGCACCTCACCATGATCCTATGCCAGCCCAGTTTGATCGTGCGCTTTTTGAGGCACGGATCGACCCCCGAGACGAGCACGCCTAGTGTGGGTGGATTCCTGCTGATGACGAGGTCCCACCTTTTCCCCCTCAGATCCCTGATACCCGTCACATTGATACTTCCTTTTCTTTTCCTCGGTTTACACCTCCAGCACGACCTGGAGAAGGTTCTTCGGCTCACCCTTTTGGACATGTACCAGTATCTATCCCTGCTATACCACTGTCTGTTACTTTTCCCCCTGTTTCACCATTTCATGTGGCACCTTTTGATCCCACCAGTGAGCCGTTCCTTTGGGCACCACACTCTGCTATGCCACCGACTGACCCCTACCATTCTTTCCACATGGGGTATACTATTGAGAACGTTTTGATGTCTTTTGTCGCCCAGCACGAGGCACGCACACAGCGCATTCAGGAGCTTGAGAGAGCTCAGACGCCGCCGTGTCCGTGCCAGGGTCAGACCCACTCTCCGTTGCAGCCCTCTCGACCTGTACCACCAGACTATGCTGCACGCCTTTTTGCCCTGGAGCAGCAGGTTGCTTCATTCTTGCGTACCTAGAGAGCCATGGAGGAGGACTGGCTCCATTTGCGCCGCTTGTTTTACACTCACTTTCCCCCTCCTCCACCTCCATCCGTGTAGAGCTCTTCAGTACCGTATAGGTAGACATTGGTGAGAAGACGGCGAATGCTTTTGACTGCACAGCATTTTTGGAGACTACATTATGATTCTGATTTTTGTTGACATGTATTTGATGTATTGACACTGATTCGATATAGTTTTTGGACTAGGGTGATGTAGCCCTTAGTCGACTGATGTTGTATGACACTGTGATGTACTTGTACGCTTACTATGTGGTCTCGATATATGGCAATCGCAGTATTCTCATCATATTTGATGCTTGATTTGGTTATTTGTATTCTATGACATGGGATGTTGTGTGATTGATATGATTATAACATGAGATGTTATGTACTATTACTATCGTTATATACATACGCTAAATTATGACCTGACTTATGTATTATAACTATGGCCTGACCGACGTAAACACATCTTTTAGAAGATGCCGCCGAGACGTGAGACACGCATGCCTACCAATGAGGCAGAACTCCAGCAAATTATTGCTGCTGCCATTGCACAATACGCCGCCTCTCAAGGAGGGACTAGTGGAAGCAACTCTGGCAACACTGGCAACAACAATAATCCACCTCATGGATGCACCTACAAGCAGTTTCTAGACTGCAAACCGGTCAACTTTGATGGCACAGGAGGTGCTGTCGCCTTTGTTCGTTGGGCCGAGAAAAATAAATATGTTCTTCGCATGAGTAAATGCGCACTGGATCAGCAAGTCACCTATATCTCAGGGCTATTCTTGGATGGAGCCCTCTCTTGGTGGAATCTGCAAGTACAGACACTTGGTGAAGCTGCTGCCTACGCGCTAACCTGGACCGAACTGAAGGAACTTATGCGCAAAAAGTACTGCTCTCGCGCGGAAATCCAAAGATTGGAAACCGAGTTCTGGCACTTGAAAATGGACGGTCCAAAGATCGCAGAGTACGTTCAAAGGTTCCATGACTTATCGCATGTGGTACCCTACATGGTAACTCCGGAGTTCAAGCGGATTGAACGTTTCATTTGGGGATTAGCTCCTCAAATCATAAGCATGGTGACCTCATCCAAGCCTGCGACCATTACTGAAGCGATCGATTTGAGCGTGGCTCTCACAGAGGAGGCTATTCGCCTGAACAAGTTTGATGATGCTGAGCATAAGAAGAAAGAGACTCACGTCGAGTCATCAGGAGGTAGCAAACGGAAGTTCTCAAACTTCAAGCAGGGCGCCAGTGTGGCGGTTAAGAAAGGAGGATCAGGCACACCAGCTCAGGTTACAGCTGGTAATGGAAAGAAGGGAAAAGGATATCAGGGCACCCAGCCCAAGTGTAATGCCTGTCAACGCCACCATACTGGCCATTGTAGTGTGAAAGTATGCGAAGCATGTGGAAAGCCGGGCCACTTGAAGGATTCTTGTTGGGCTAGTGCCGGCCGGGGAGACCAAGGAGGATTTGGGAATAGGAATAATAATCGTGGTGGTAATCGCTCACAAGGAAACAATGGAGGAAACGGGAATCGAGGCAACAATGTGAATCAGGCTGGCAATGCGAACCAAAACAACAACCAAGCTGGAAATGGAGGTGGAAACGGGCAAAGACTTGAATGCTTTAACTGCGGTGATATCGGGCATTTTAAGAAGAACTGCCCAGAGTTAAACCAAGCCCGTGGAAGAGTGTTCCAAATCGAAGCAAGGGAAGCGCGCCAGGACCCCAATGTTGTTACTGGTACGTTCCCTGTAAATCAACGCTATGCATCCGTTTTATTTGATACTGGTGCCGATTATAGCTTCGTGTCGTTAGAATTTAAGAATATGCTTGGTTTAGCCGCTAATAAGTTAGATTTTCCGTACTCCATCGAATTGGCTAATGGGAAGTTAGTAGAAGCCAATGAAGTTATCAGAGGCTGTGTGATCGAATTGGGAGAGCGTGAGTTTGCTTTGGATCTACTACCAGTCCAGTTGGGAAGCTTCGACGTGGTGGTAGGAATGGATTGGTTATCAGGCAACAAGGCTGAGATAGTTTGTCACGAAAAGGTCGTTCGTATCCCAACCGAAGATGGCGAAACAATTGTGGTTCACGGGGAGAAGCGTGATACGCCGTTAAGAATTATCAGCTGCTTGAAAGCGCGAAAGTGTTTGCAGAAAGGATGTGTTGCCTTCCTGGCACACATTGTGGATAAGAAGGCTGCTGAGCCAAGAATCGAAGACATCCCTGTCGTGAGGGAATATCCAGAAGTCTTCCCAGAGGACTTACCTGGACTGCCACCTCAGAGACAAGTAGAGTTCCGCATTGACTTAGTTCCAGGCGCCGCACCTGTGGCTAAGGCACCTTATAGACTTGGTCCGTCTGAGATGCAGGAACTATCGACACAACTTCAAGAGTTGTTAGACAAGGGATTTATTCGACCAAGCTTCTCACCTTGGGGAGCTCCGGTCCTGTTTTTCAAGAAGAAGGACGGTAGTTTTCGTATGTGCATCGACTACCGGGAGCTGAACAAGCTGACGATCAAGAATAGATATCCTCTGCCAAGAATTGATGATCTGTTCGACCAACTGCAAGGTTCAAGCTTTTATTCAAAGATCGATCTTCGATCTGGATACCATCAATTAAGGATACAAGAGGAAAGTATCCCGAAGACAGCCTTCAGAACTCGTTATGGACACTACGAGTTCCTTGTTATGCCGTTTGGTCTGACCAACGCACCTGCAGTCTTTATGGACTTGATGAATAGAGTTTGCAAGCCGTACTTGGACAAGTTCGTGATTGTGTTCATCGACGACATCTTGATTTATTCAAGAACAAAGGCTGAGCACGAGCAGCATCTAAGAGCTATTTTGGAGTTGCTGAAGAAGGAACAGTTGTATGCCAAATTCTCCAAGTGTGAATTTTGGCTACGTGAAGTCCAATTCCTTGGGCACGTGGTAAATGGAAATGGAATCCATGTGGATCCAACCAAGATCGAAGCGATTAAGAATTGGGAAACGCCAAAGACGCCAACCGAGATTCGACAATTCTTGGGATTGGCTGGCTACTATCGAAGGTTCATTGAGGATTTTTCAAAAATCGCTCAACCTTTGACACTCCTCACGCAGAAAGATAAGAAGTTTGATTGGGGAATCAAACAGGAAGAAGCATTCCAGATATTGAAGGATAAGCTCTGCAATGCGCCAATCTTAGCACTACCAGAAGGTACAGATGATTTTGTGGTATACTGTGACGCCTCACGTCAAGGATTGGGTTGTGTGTTGATGCAACGCCAAAAGGTTATTGCTTACGCATCGCGTCAACTGAAAGTGCACGAAAAGAACTATACCACACATGACTTGGAACTTGGCGCAGTGGTATTTGCATTAAAGATCTGGAGACACTACCTTTATGGTACGAAGTGTACAATTTTTACAGATCACAAGAGCCTACAACACATATTCAACCAGAAGGAGTTGAATATGAGACAAAGACGATGGGTTGAGTTGCTGAACGATTACGACTGCGAGATAAAGTATCATCCAGGGAAGGCGAATGTAGTCGCCGATGCCCTAAGTCGAAAGGAGAGGATCAAGCCCATAAGGGTTAGAGCTTTAGAAATGATTATCCGAACCGATCTTTCCTTGCGCATTCGTGCCGCGCAGAAAGAAGCTCTCAAGGAAGGAAACCTTGAAGAAGAATATCTCCGTGGGATGGAGAAGCTACTAGTACCAAACGAGGAAGGAACGTTATGTTTTGAGAAAAGGATTTGGGTTCCTCTGTTTGGAGATTTAAGGAAAGTTATTTTTGATGAAGCTCACAAGTCGCGGTACTCTATCCACCCTGGAGCGGATAAGATGTACCAGGATCTCAAATATTATTATTGGTGGCCTAGGATGAAGGGCGATGTTGCTGTTTATGTGAGCAAATGTTTAACGTGTGCTAAGGTGAAAGCTGAATACCAGAAGCCTTCAGGACTTCTGCAACAACCCGAGATTCCCAAGTGGAAATGGGAACAAATCTCCATGGATTTTATTACAAAGCTGCCAAGAACGCCGAGAGGCCATGACACTATTTGGGTAATAGTGGATCGATTAACGAAGTCAGCACACTTCTTACCTATTAGAGAGAAGGATAATACGAGCAAGTTGGCTGAAATTTACATGAGAGAGATCGTTACGCGCCATGGAGTACCTCTCTCAATCATCTCTGATAGAGACGGAAGGTTTGTGTCAAGGATATGGCAATCCTTCCAAGAAGCCTTTGGCTCACAATTGAATCTGAGCACTGCGTTTCATCCGCAAACTGACGGGCAGAGCGAGCGAACGATACAGACTTTGGAAGACATGCTGAGAGCGTGTGTTATGGATTTGGGCGGTAGCTGGGACAAGCATTTGCCTTTGGTCGAATTTTCATACAACAACAGCTACCACACCAGTATTGGTGTCACGCCATTTGAAGCCCTTTACGGACGCAAGTGCCGATCACCTCTATGCTGGGCTGACGCAGGTGATAGGCAGCTCGCTGGTCCCGAAATCGTCCAAGAGACGACAGACAAGATTGCGCAGATTCTTAAACGCATCGAAGCAGCTCGCCACAGACAGAAGGCCTATGCGGATCCAAACCGGAAACATGTGGAATTCCAAGTTGGAGAGATGGTGTTATTGAAAGTTTCACCCTGGAAGGGTGTGGCACGCTTCGGAAAGCGTGGGAAGTTAAATCCGCGCTACATTGGTCCTTTCAGAATTCTGGAAAGAATAGGACTAGTAGCATACAAGTTGGACCTACCTGCTGAACTCCATTCAGTCCACGATACATTTCATGTATCCAACCTGAAGAAAAGTCCAACTCAAGATGACATTGCCATTCCCATCGACGAGATTCATGTTGACGACACGCTCCATTTCGTTGAAGAGCCGGTTGAGGTTACGGATTGGAAAGTAAACAAGACCCGCCGGAGCAGTGTCAAGCTCGTCAAAGTTCGTTGGAATGCCAGACACGGTCCTGAGTACACCTGGGAGCGTGAGGACCGGATGAAAGAGAGATACCCCCACCTTTTTCCTAAGGACCCTGCATCTACAAGCAGAACTTAAAATTTCGGGACCAAATTTATTTAACGGGGGGAGAATGTGACAACCCTCACTAAACCAGGTATCCGTACAACTTAATTAATAATTAATTACTGCTTAATTACTGTGCTTGCTTGAACTTGTGAATAAACTGCTACTTGAATACTGATACATGTACTTACTTGCATCATACTTTACTTGCTGTCACTACATTATTTACATGACTGAACCTTAGTGACAAACATGATGCACAAAAAGCACAGTAGCACTATAACGGATAACCTATTGAACATGCTGATAAAGTCAGCATCAGGCAAACACTGCCTCTAAGGACTGTATGAGCCAGAAATATTTTGCTACACTAGTGGTGAGTGTAGGGATATAAGGGTTGTAGAACTGCGTCTCTAGGGATAAGCTACAATGACTGGATGTGCCTAAAACGTACTTTAAGTACAAAATTCAGCACTTTACATAACAATTCAGCTTTTAGCTAACTAATAAAGTGCCAAAACATGAGAAAAATACTACTAGGCACTTTCCAAAGTGTCAGAAATAAGTTGTGTCACTAAAAAGGGTATTAACGACACTTTAAAGCTTTGTTAAGCACTTTAACGGATTACTATCCAACCGAACAACCGGACTATACCCGAAGCATGAAAATATTGTTATTTTCATTATTTATCTTTTTCTGAGCCAGTTAGGGTCCCTGATTACCCTAACACCCTTTGTAACGCGTGACACACAACTAACCGGGTTAAGCACTTAACTACCTTACTTAACCTAACTATTAACCTAACTATTAGTTAGAAATGGACCAGACCCCCCCCCCCCTTAACCAAACCGTCCCCATCTAGGGGACACACATGGTACAATGAAGATTATTTTAATCTTCCATGTCTAATATCAATTAGACATATTAACTCTTGGATAATACACATAAACTTTGTCTATAAGTTAGACCATTAACCCACATGATCATTCACATCACACCACACCACTTCACACTTTCTCTCCCTCTCTTGGAGGTCTCGGCCGAGAGCACCCACCCCCATCCACCCATTTTCGATTTTAATCTTGCAAGTTCCAATCATCTACAAGTGTTAAGGATCGCATATAAGGAGTCTTGGTGCAAACGGAAGACGAAGGACCTCACTCTCTTGCTTTTATCCACGCATTTTCGCATAGATTCTTCCCTAGCCTCGAGCTAGTGGTATGTTGCTTAAATCACCTTCTTGAACTATTTTAAAGTGGGTAATATGATTTGTAACGGTTAAAACTCGTTAACATGCAAGATGATACATAAAAGTCTACTTAAAACACTAAAAATGGTGGTTAAAAACTCACATGTTGTGTAAAACTTGTAGTATTTGATTTGTGTAGTTATTTGGACCCGATCTATGTTGTGGTAGCTCGGATCATCATTTAACCCGGTGTAGTCATGATCTTGGATTATGACATAAAGCTTGTTTAAGTATAACAAGGGTTAGAAGATGAAACTCTACCACACACGGATCATGAACTTGTGTAAAAGTGTTTTAGCTCGTAGAATAGTGATTAAAACTAGTAGATCTACGGATCTACAGGTGGTATTTTTAAAGGACCGAGTGTCAAGAAATCATGTTTTTCTAAAGACGGATCTTACACTAACACGAATGGTTTTTAGAACACACAAGTGTGTAAACACTTGTGTAACACAAAGTTTCGACAAAATAACTATTTTTGAAAAAGATGACGAGAAGTTGTAAAGACGGAACTTCCATAAAAACGAGGTTTTTACAAAATCGGATTGTTTTATATAAAGATCCACCAAAAGTAATGAGATTTACTTCATAGTTTGGAAAAACCACAAGTTCATGTATTATTTCGATTTACATCTATTTTGACTAGTTTGATGGTTTGAATAATGCTTATTGTTGATTGAGAAAATTGTTGGTTTGATTTATAAAAGAAAATGATACGCTTGAAAGCGTGGCCACCTCCGGTTACAGAGGAAACTCTGGCGAAATTTTTAAAAACCTAACACTTAGAATTATTTTCACTATAAGTGTTAAAGATACTTGTCGACTTGTTTTCAAACTATGAATTTCGCCACGACCTTATTTATAAAATATCGGAGGTGGGATTTCACAAAATAAAACGTGATACATAAATATATTTAGTATATATTTCTCACAACATCACTTGTATAAGTGTTTATGATTATTTTGTGAACTACATAAATATTATTTTTAGGGTAAAAATAATATTACTAAGTATTATTTTGGGAAAATCACATGTATTAAAATATAATATTTTTGGGAAGAATATTTATGTTTTGAAGTTGGAAATAAAATATATTAAGTGAGACTTAATAGTGAAATCCGAATGTTACGAACACATATGTATTAAATCCCCCATCCTTGGGAAGGAGAATAACTACCAAGTATACAGAATGTAAACACGAAATAGTTGCCTAACTATTTCTCAAAAACTTAAACCATAAAGCTAAGGCACGGCCATCCGTCTAATGAGGCCATTAGTCCTCATAACGGGACCGAGGGACAGGAGCGGTAGATCTATCTGGGTGTAGCGAGCCCAGCCCCAGGCCAAACTAGAAACGGACCTCGGGGTGACTTTGTCCACATACTAATGCCGTGGCGAAATCTGCTAGGTTTGAGTCTCCCTATTTGCACTTCACATATATCAGTGTCCTTGCAAACCATTGGTGATCTCAATTCCCTTATTTGCTACATACCAAGACTATTTTTATACTCACAAAGGTTTACTTACTCACTTACACATGAACTCGCTCAACATTATTGTTGATTTTTCAACTTACATGTATTTCAGGAAATTAAAGATCTGGCGCGGTATGTTATGTTTTCCCGCTGCATATGAGTTCCGAGGTCATCCGGGTTTAGGAAATGTGACTTTTTCCTGGACGAGTCACAAATCTTAAACTGCGTTTATTTCATGTTGATGTTTATGTCTTTCAAGACAATGTTTTATGTTATGAGGTTGTAAGTCCCTAAGACAATGTTATGTTACTCTGGTTTTAAAACTTAATCGAATGGATGATCTTGCATGATTTTATTTCATATAGCTTTGTTATGGTTAAGCTATGGTATTAAGAAGTCACACCAAATTAACCACGCTTCCGCAAAGCCAGGGTGTGACAGCTTGGTATCAGAGCTCTGATCATAGCGAACTAGGATTCCTTCTCGAGTCTAGACTATGATCACTAGGGCTCTCACGAAAACATTTTTACTGCATACCACTTAAGTCCAGATCCAAAACTTTTTACAAACAAATGTTGAGCACATTTTATTATTTATAGGCTCAGTCTAGAAAGGCTAAGGCTCGGTCTGAGAGGCCGAGGCTCGGTCTGAGAGATCGAGGTAGTTGGCTAGCGGGACTAGGAGAAATGGCTAGTGGGACTAGGAGAATTGGCTAGTGGGACTAGGAGAATTGGCTAGTGGGACTAGGAAGAGCAGTCTGAGAGGCTGGGAGGCTAGTGGGACTAGGAGAATTATTTGGATGCTTACTTGGTGACTTATGTGATTATTTGATTATATGATTGATTGTTTATATTTGTGTTTATGTTACAGACACCATGGACACCTCTGGCACTGGTGATTCAGACACCACAGGACCTAGACCTATAGTATCGGACGACCTAGAGTCTTCTGAGCGCGAGGTTCACACATCCGACGTTACGAGTACGGACGAGGATGATTTCCAGCCCTTTGCTTTACCTGATGGTGCTGATGAGCTCGCTGATGGCCCTTTGGCCGGGGACCTACCGTTAGTGGAGATCCCTGCTCCCATACCCTTAGCTGTTTATCCTGCCTATGATTTGCTTCTCGACGCCGACGCTGACGACGACGTCGATCTTTTTGATGACGAGCCTTTGGAGGATGAGGTTCAGGGCGAGGCCCTTCTTGCTGCTGGTGATCTTTTGATGATCGCAGATGCTCCCGCTGAGGAGTCTTCTGCTCACTCTCCGGTCCCAGACTCTTTTGAGTCTGTGGCTTCCGCACCTTCACGCACTCTGAGTGCGTAGCACTTCTCTCATGGATCAGATCCCGACCAGGCATCCTCTGTTGCCCCTATTCCTAGCTTTGCTTTCGACCACGATGATGTGGAGGATTCCGATCCTGACTTTCCCCCAGGATTCGACCCAGATGAGGATATAGAGTTTATACCCATGGATCAGCCTATGGAGGATCCAGTCGACCCAGTTGATCCCATCGACCCTGAGTTTGATTTTGAGATGGCCTTTGATGAGCCCGAGCAGCCACTAGACCCTGCTCCTGACCCAGTACTTGAGCATGACCCAGTTCATGCTGACGCACCTATTTTTGAGCCTGTCATTGCTGACCCACCTATTGATGATCACCCTGTAGATGCTCCATTGTTGGAGGGCGATCATGTCATTGCTGCTGACCATGTTGATCCCCCACCTATTGCTGATGCACCAGTTGACCTTCTTGTTGCACCTCACCATGATCCTATGCCAGCCCAGTTTGATCGTGCGCTTTTTGAGGCACGGATCGACCCCCGAGACGAGCACGCCTAGTGTGGGTGGATTCCTGCTGATGACGAGGTCCCACCTTTTCCCCCTCAGATCCCTGATACCCGTCACATTGATACTTCCTTTTCTTTTCCTCGGTTTACACCTCCAGCACGACCTGGAGAAGGTTCTTCGGCTCACCCTTTTGGACATGTACCAGTATCTATCCCTGCTATACCACTGTCTGTTACTTTTCCCCCTGTTTCACCATTTCATGTGGCACCTTTTGATCCCACCAGTGAGCCGTTCCTTTGGGCACCACACTCTGCTATGCCACCGACTGACCCCTACCATTCTTTCCACATGGGGTATACTATTGAGAACGTTTTGATGTCTTTTGTCGCCCAGCACGAGGCACGCACACAGCGCATTCAGGAGCTTGAGAGAGCTCAGACGCCGCCGTGTCCGTGCCAGGGTCAGACCCACTCTCCGTTGCAGCCCTCTCGACCTGTACCACCAGACTATGCTGCACGCCTTTTTGCCCTGGAGCAGCAGGTTGCTTCATTCTTGCGTACCTAGAGAGCCATGGAGGAGGACTGGCTCCATTTGCGCCGCTTGTTTTACACTCACTTTCCCCCTCCTCCACCGCCATCCGTGTAGAGCTCTTCAGTACCGTATAGGTAGACATTGGTGAGAAGACGGCGAATGCTTTTGACTGCACAACATTTTTGGAGACTACATTATGATTCTGATTTTTGTTGACATGTATTTGATGTATTGACACTGATTCGATATAGTTTTTGGACTAGGGTGATGTAGCCCTTAGTCGACTGATGTTGTATGACACTGTGATGTACTTGTACGCTTACTATGTGGTCTCGATATATGGCAATCGCAGTATTCTCATCATATTTGATGCTTGATTTGGTTATTTGTATTCTATGACATGGGATGTTGTGTGATTGATATGATTATAACATGAGATGTTATGTACTATTACTATCATTATATACATACGCTAAATTATGACCTGACTTATGTATTATAACTATGGCCTGACCGACGTAAACACATCTTTTAGAAGATGCCGCCGAGACGTGAGACACGCATGCCTACCAATGAGGCAGAACTCCAGCAAATTATCGCTGCTGCCATTGCACAATACGCCGCCTCTCAAGGAGGGACTAGTGGAAGCAACTCTGGCAACACTGGCAACAACAATAATCCACCTCATGGATGCACCTACAAGCAGTTTCTAGACTGCAAACCGGTCAACTTTGATGGCACAGGAGGTGCTGTCGCCTTTGTTCGTTGGGCCGAGAAAAATAAATCTGTTCTTCGCATGAGTAAATGCGCACTGGATCAGCAAGTCACCTATATCTCAGGGCTATTCTTGGATGGAGCCCTCTCTTGGTGGAATCTGCAAGTACAGACACTTGGTGAAGCTGCTGCCTACGCGCTAACCTGGACCGAACTGAAGGAACTTATGCGCAAAAAGTACTGCTCTCGCGCGGAAATCCAAAGATTGGAAACCGAGTTCTGGCACTTGAAAATGGACGGTCCAAAGATCGCAGAGTACGTTCAAAGGTTCCATGACTTATCGCATGTGGTACCCTACATGGTCACTCCGGAGTTCAAGCGGATTGAACGTTTCATTTGGGGATTAGCTCCTCAAATCATAAGCATGGTGACCTCATCCAAGCCTGCGACCATTACTGAAGCGATCGATTTGAGCGTGGCTCTCACAGAGGAGGCTATTCGCCTGAACAAGTTTGATGATGCTGAGCATAAGAAGAAAGAGACTCACGTCGAGTCATCAGGAGGTAGCAAACGGAAGTTCTCAAACTTCAAGCAGGGCGCCAGTGTGGCGGTTAAGAAAGGAGGATCAGGCACACCAGCTCAGGTTACAGCTGGTAGTGGAAAGAAGGGAAAAGGATATCAGGGCACCCAGCCCAAGTGTAATGCCTGTCAACGCCACCATACTGGCCATTGTAGTGTGAAAGTATGTGAAGCATGTGGAAAGCCGGGCCACTTGAAGGATTCTTGTTGGGCTAGTGCCGGCCGGGGAGACCAAGGAGGATTTGGGAATAGGAATAATAATCGTGGTGGTAATCGCTCACAAGGAAACAATGGAGGAAACGGGAATCGAGGCAACAATGTGAATCAGGCTGGCAATGCGAACCAAAACAACAACCAAGCTGGAAATGGAGGTGGAAACGGGCAAAGACTTGAATGCTTTAACTGCGGTGATATCGGGCATTTTAAGAAGAACTGCCCAGAGTTAAACCAAGCCCGTGGAAGAGTGTTCCAAATCGAAGCAAGGGAAGCGCGCCAGGACCCCAATGTTGTTACTGGTATGTTCCCTGTAAATCAACGCTATGCATCCGTTTTATTTGATACTGGTGCCGATTATAGCTTCGTGTCGTTAGAATTTAAGAATATGCTTGGTTTAGCCGCTAATAAGTTAGATTTTCCGTACTCCATCGAATTGGCTAATGGGAAGTTAGTAGAAGCCAATGAAGTTATCAGAGGCTGTGTGATCGAATTGGGAGAGCGTGAGTTTGCTTTGGATCTACTACCAGTCCAGTTGGGAAGCTTCGACGTGGTGGTAGGAATGGATTGGTTATCAGGCAACAAGGCTGAGATAGTTTGTCACGAAAAGGTCGTTCGTATCCCAACCGAAGATGGCGAAACAATTGTGGTTCACGGGGAGAAGCGTGATACGCCGTTAAGAATTATCAGCTGCTTGAAAGCGCGAAAGTGTTTGCAGAAAGGATGTGTTGCCTTCCTGGCACACATTGTGGATAAGAAGGCTGCTGAGCCAAGAATCGAAGACATCCCTGTCGTGAGGGAATATCCAGAAGTCTTCCCAGAGGACTTACCTGGACTGCCACCTCAGAGACAAGTAGAGTTCCGCATTGACTTAGTTCCAGGCGCCGCACCTGTGGCTAAGGCACCTTATAGACTTGGTCCGTCTGAGATGCAGGAACTATCGACACAACTTCAAGAGTTGTTAGACAAGGGATTTATTCGACCAAGCTTCTCACCTTGGGGAGCTCCGGTCCTGTTTTTCAAGAAGAAGGACGGTAGTTTTCGTATGTGCATCGACTACCGGGAGCTGAACAAGCTGACGATCAAGAATAGATATCCTCTGCCAAGAATTGATGATCTGTTCGACCAACTGCAAGGTTCAAGCTTTTATTCAAAGATCGATCTTCGATCTGGATACCATCAATTAAGGATACAAGAGGAAAGTATCCCGAAGACAGCCTTCAGAACTCGTTATGGACACTACGAGTTCCTTGTTATGCCGTTTGGTCTGACCAACGCACCTGCAGTCTTTATGGACTTGATGAATAGAGTTTGCAAGCCGTACTTGGACAAGTTCGTGATTGTGTTCATCGACGACATCTTGATTTATTCAAGAACAAAGGCTGAGCACGAGCAGCATCTAAGAGCTATTTTGGAGTTGCTGAAGAAGGAACAGTTGTATGCCAAATTCTCCAAGTGTGAATTTTGGCTACGTGAAGTCCAATTCCTTGGGCACGTGGTAAATGGAAATGGAATCCATGTGGATCCAACCAAGATCGAAGCGATTAAGAATTGGGAAACGCCAAAGACGCCAACCGAGATTCGACAATTCTTGGGATTGGCTGGCTACTATCGAAGGTTCATTGAGGATTTTTCAAAAATCGCTCAACCTTTGACACTCCTTACGCAGAAAGATAAGAAGTTTGATTGGGGAATCAAACAGGAAGAAGCATTCCAGATATTGAAGGATAAGCTCTGCAATGCGCCAATCTTAGCACTACCAGAAGGTACAGATGATTTTGTGGTATACTGTGACGCCTCACGTCAAGGATTGGGTTGTGTGTTGATGCAACGCCAAAAGGTTATTGCTTACGCATCGCGTCAACTGAAAGTGCACGAAAAGAACTATACCACACATGACTTGGAACTTGGCGCAGTGGTATTTGCATTAAAGATCTGGAGACACTACCTTTATGGTACGAAGTGTACAATTTTTACAGATCACAAGAGCCTACA
This sequence comes from Helianthus tuberosus, assembly GCA_030545235.1. Lineage (NCBI taxonomy): Eukaryota > Viridiplantae > Streptophyta > Magnoliopsida > Asterales > Asteraceae > Helianthus > Helianthus tuberosus. The sequence continues at coordinate 28,187 of JARYGA010001102.1, forward strand.
GCACATATTCAACCAGAAGGAGTTGAATATGAGACAAAGACGATGGGTTGAGTTGCTGAACGATTACGACTGCGAGATAAAGTATCATCCAGGGAAGGCGAATGTAGTCGCCGATGCCCTAAGTCGAAAGGAGAGGATCAAGCCCATAAGGGTTAGAGCTTTAGAAATGATTATCCGAACCGATCTTTCCTTGCGCATTCGTGCCGCGCAGAAAGAAGCTCTCAAGGAAGGAAACCTTGAAGAAGAATATCTCCGTGGGATGGAGAAGCTACTAGTACCAAACGAGGAAGGAACGTTATGTTTTGAGAAAAGGATTTGGGTTCCTCTGTTTGGAGATTTAAGGAAAGTTATTTTTGATGAAGCTCACAAGTCGCGGTACTCTATCCACCCTGGAGCGGATAAGATGTACCAGGATCACAAATATTATTATTGGTGGCCTAGGATGAAGGGCGATGTTGCTGTTTATGTGAGCAAATGTTTAACGTGTGCTAAGGTGAAAGCTGAATACCAGAAGCCTTCAGGACTTCTGCAACAACCCGAGATTCCCAAGTGGAAATGGGAACAAATCCCCATGGATTTTATTACAAAGCTGCCAAGAACGCCGAGAGGCCATGACACTATTTGGGTAATAGTGGATCGATTAACGAAGTCAGCACACTTCTTACCTATCAGAGAGAAGGATAATACGAGCAAGTTGGCTGAAATTTACATGAGAGAGATCGTTACGCGCCATGGAGTACCTCTCTCAATCATCTCTGATAGAGACGGAAGGTTTGTGTCAAGGATATGGCAATCCTTCCAAGAAGCCTTTGGCTCACAATTGAATCTGAGCACTGCGTTTCATCCGCAAACTGACGGGCAGAGCGAGCGAACGATACAGACTTTGGAAGACATGCTGAGAGCGTGTGTTATGGATTTGGGCGGTAGCTGGGACAAGCATTTGCCTTTGGTCGAATTTTCATACAACAACAGCTACCACACCAGTATTGGTGTCACGCCATTCGAAGCCCTTTACGGACGCAAGTGCCGATCACCTCTATGCCGGGCTGACGCAGGTGATAGGCAGCTCGCTGGTCCCGAAATCGTCCAAGAGACGACAGACAAGATTGCGCAGATTCTTAAACGCATCGAAGCAGCTCGCCACAGACAGAAGGCCTATGCGGATCCAAACCGGAAACATGTGGAATTCCAAGTTGGAGAGATGGTGTTATTGAAAGTTTCACCCTGGAAGGGTGTGGCACGCTTCGGAAAGCGTGGGAAGTTAAATCCGCGCTACATTGGTCCTTTCAGAATTCTGGAAAGAATAGGACTAGTAGCATACAAGTTGGACCTACTTGCTGAACTCCATTCAGTCCACGATACATTTCATGTATCCAACCTGAAGAAAAGTCCAACTCAAGATGACATTGCCATTCCCATCGACGAGATTCATGTTGACGACACGCTCCATTTCGTTGAAGAGCCGGTTGAGGTTACGGATTGGAAAGTAAACAAGACCCGCCGGAGCAGTGTCAAGCTCGTCAAAGTTCGTTGGAATGCCAGACACGGTCCTGAGTACACCTGGGAGCGTGAGGACCGGATGAAAGAGAGATACCCCCACCTTTTTCCTAAGGACCCTGCATCTACAAGCAGAACTTAAAATTTCGGGACCAAATTTATTTAACGGGGGGAGAATGTGACAACCCTCACTAAACCAGGTATCCGTACAACTTAATTAATAATTAATTACTGCTTAATTACTGTGCTTGCTTGAACTTGTGAATAAACTGCTACTTGAATACTGATACATGTACTTACTTGCATCATACTTTACTTGCTGTCACTACATTATTTACATGACTGAACCTTAGTGACAAACATGATGCACAAAAAGCACAGTAGCACTATAACGGATAACCTATTGAACATGCTGATAAAGTCAGCATCAGGCAAACACTGCCTCTAAGGACTGTATGAGCCAGAAATATTTTGCTACACTAGTGGTGAGTGTAGGGATATAAGGGTTGTAGAACTGCGTCTCTAGGGATAAGCTACAATGACTGGATGTGCCTAAAACGTACTTTAAGTACAAAATTCAGCACTTTACATAACAATTCAGCTTTTAGCTAACTAATAAAGTGCCAAAACATGAGAAAAATACTACTAGGCACTTTCCAAAGTGTCAGAAATAAGTTGTGTCACTAAAAAGGGTATTAACGACACTTTAAAGCTTTGTTAAGCACTTTAACGGATTACTATCCAACCGAACAACCGGACTATACCCGAAGCATGAAAATATTGTTATTTTCATTATTTATCTTTTTCTGAGCCAGTTAGGGTCCCTGATTACCCTAACACCCTTTGTAACGCGTGACACACAACTAACCGGGTTAAGCACTTAACTACCTTACTTAACCTAACTATTAACCTAACTATTAGTTAGAAATGGACCAGACCCCCCCCCCCCCCTTAACCAAACCGTCCCCATCTAGGGGACACACATGGTACAATGAAGATTATTTTAATCTTCCATGTCTAATATCAATTAGACATATTAACTCTTGGATAATACACATAAACTTTGTCTATAAGTTAGACCATTAACCCACATGATCATTCACATCACACCACACCACTTCACACTTTCTCTCCCTCTCTTGGAGGTCTCGGCCGAGAGCACCCACCCCCATCCACCCATTTTCGATTTTAATCTTGCAAGTTCCAATCATCTACAAGTGTTAAGGATCGCATATAAGGAGTCTTGGTGCAAACGGAAGACGAAGGACCTCACTCTCTTGCTTTTATCCACGCATTTTTCGCATAGATTCTTCCCTAGCCTCGAGCTAGTGGTATGTTGCTTAAATCACCTTCTTGAACTATTTTAAAGTGGGTAATATGATTTGTAACGGTTAAAACTCGTTAACATGCAAGATGATACATAAAAGTCTACTTAAAACACTAAAAATGGTGGTTAAAAACTCACATGTTGTGTAAAACTTGTAGTATTTGATTTGTGTAGTTATTTGGACCCGATCTATGTTGTGGTAGCTCGGATCATCATTTAACCCGGTGTAGTCATGATCTTGGATTATGACATAAAGCTTGTTTAAGTATAACAAGGGTTAGAAGATGAAACTCTACCACACACGGATCATGAACTTGTGTAAAAGTGTTTTAGCTCGTAGAATAGTGATTAAAACTAGTAGATCTACGGATCTACAGGTGGTATTTTTAAAGGACCGAGTGTCAAGAAATCATGTTTTTCTAAAGACGGATCGTACACTAACACGAATGGTTTTTAGAACACACAAGTGTGTAAACACTTGTGTAACACAAAGTTTCGACAAAATAACTATTTTTGAAAAAGATGACGAGAAGTTGTAAAGACGGAACTTCCATAAAAACGAGGTTTTTACAAAATCGGATTGTTTTATATAAAGATCCACCAAAAGTAATGAGATTTACTTCATAGTTTGGAAAAACCACAAGTTCATGTATTATTTCGATTTACATCTATTTTGACTAGTTTGATGGTTTGAATAATGCTTATTGTTGATTGAGAAAATTGTTGGTTTGATTTATAAAAGAAAATGATACGCTTGAAAGCGTGGCCACCTCCGGTTACAGAGGAAACTCTGGCGAAATTTTTAAAAACCTAACACTTAGAATTATTTTCACTATAAGTGTTAAAGATACTTGTCGACTTGTTTTCAAACTATGAATTTCGCCACGACCTTATTTATAAAATATCGGAGGTGGGATTTCACAAAATAAAACGTGATACATAAATATATTTAGTATATATTTCTCACAACATCACTTGTATAAGTGTTTATGATTATTTTGTGAACTACATAAATATTATTTTTAGGGTAAAAATAATATTACTAAGTATTATTTTGGGAAAATCACATGTATTAAAATATAATATTTTTGGGAAGAATATTTATGTTTTGAAGTTGGAAATAAAATATATTAAGTGAGACTTAATAGTGAAATCCGAATGTTACGAACACATATGTATTAAATCCCCCATCCTTGGGAAGGAGAATAACTACCAAGTATACAGAATGTAAACACGAAATAGTTGCCTAACTATTTCTCAAAAACTTAAACCATAAAGCTAAGGCACGGCCATCCGTCTAATAGAGTTAGCACGTGTAGGTCGTCATACAGCTGATTGATTTGGAGGCATACTTGGTAGAGACGCACCACTGTGAGTTCATGTCCCCCTTTTCTCTAACTGTTTTCAGTTTTCTTAACTGCGGGGGTGAAATACATGTTACTTCGATTACAAGTACTTTATACATGGTATGGTTAGCGTAAGGAGGTTTACTACTTAGATCATGTGAGTGGGTAGGAGCAATATGAGGCCATTAGTCCTCATAACGGGACCGGGGGACAGGAGCGGTAGATCTATCTGGGTGTAGCGAGCCCAGCCCCAGGCCAAACTAGAAACGGACCTCGGGGTGACTTTGTCCACATACTAATGCCGTGGCGAAATCTGCTAGGTTTGAGTCTCCCTATTTGCACTTCACATATATCAGTGGCCTTGCAAACCATTGGTGATCTCAATTCCCTTATTTGCTACATACCAAGACTATTTTTATACTCACAAAGGTTTACTTACTCACTTACACATGAACTCGCTCAACATTATTGTTGATTTTTCAACTTACATGTATTTCAGGAAATTAAAGATCTGGCGCGGTATGTTATGTTTTCCCGCTGCATATGAGTTCCGAGGTCATCCGGGTTTAGGAAATGTGACTTTTTCCTGGACGAGTCACAAATCTTAAACTGCGTTTATTTCATGTTGATGTTTATGTCTTTCAAGACAATGTTTTATGTTATGAGGTTGTAAGTCCCTAAGACAATGTTATGTTACTCTGGTTTTAAAACTTAATCGAATGGATGATCTTGCATGATTTTATTTCATATAGCTTTGTTATGGTTAAGCTATGGTATTAAGAAGTCACACCAAATTAACCACGCTTCCGCAAAGCCAGGGTGTGACACCCCCGCCCCATAACCCATAGTCTAAGATGGTCATTGGATAAATGCTAAACCTTTTCATTAAATGAATCTTCTTCAATCGCAGACTCAACTAAAGCTTGAAAACCTTGGGGTTATGCTATTGTATTCTGTAATTAACTGATGGTTCATATAAAATGGCTTAAGACGGGAATTCAAAGAATGAAAACCTAGGGTTATACTAAAGCTTGAAAGCCTAGGGTTATACTATTCTCTTCAGTTAATACACACAATACATAAATCAAACTATAGAATGGAGATGATTAAATAGACTGTTAAAACTGAAAAATACCTTAGCCGAAGAAGATTATTCAGTGTTTGATGCTTTTGATTTTCCTTGAGCTTTTCCACAAGGGTGAAACGAAATTGGGTGCCTGAAAGTTTGAGATCCTATTAAGACGGGAATTAAAAGAATGAAAATGGAGGGAGTTTCTAATTTTTTTAGTCAATATCGCAAATACGGTGTTTTCCTTGAATAGACAAACGTGATCTCATTCACTTGTAGAGTCAAATAAATATCTACTAAAATCACATCATAATACTCATAAATAGTATTTTTCCTATTTATTAAATATCTACTAAAATCACATCATAATACTCATAAATAGTATTAACATTACTCTTTTCTTTATACTATAAAGGCTTAATGGACCACCACCCCATTGGTTGGTGCATGTATAAATGACTTATGAAATTACTAATTGTTTGTTTAATCCAGTTTTAAGATGGATACGAGTTGGATGTCTTTACCAAGAGCTACTACTGAATATGAAAATGGTCTTGAAAAATTTCTTGATTTTATCTTTTCTACCGAGGGTAAAAATGGTCAAATATCATGTCCATGCATTGATTGCGGTAATCAAATATGGGTTGATCGGGAGGAGGCTAGAACGCATCTCCAATGTGTCGGGTTTATTAAAGGCTATAGAATTGCACCTTTTATTTCTGAATCATGTGAAACTCCTATGTTGGATGCTGAAGATGACATGAAAGGGGTGGTGCATGATGCATTCAACGGGTTTGGTGAGAACAGACATGAAAATGAAATAGGGACACAAAATGAAAGTCAGAGTATGCCAAACACAAATGAGAAAAAGTTTTATAAAGCGTTAGAAGATGCAAAGAAAGAACTATATCCTGGGTGTAAGAAGTTCTCGGTTCTTTCTTTTATCATTAGACTATTTCATAGTAAGTGTATTGGGAAATGTAATGACAAGGGTTTCAGCATGATGCTTGATACACTGAGGGAAGCCTTCCCAAATGCTTCCATACCGAAGTCATTATACGACCTAAGGAAGATAATAAGAGAATTAGGACTTAGTTATGATAAAATTGATGCATGTCCTAATGATTGTAGCTGTACTGGAAAGAAAACAGTAAGAAAACAGAATGTGATATATGTCATAAGTCAAGGTATAAAGCAAATGAAAATGATCCCGATGATGAGTTAACCATACCTGATACGGATAAGAAGATTTAGAAGATTGGAGCAAAGGTTTTACGTTATTTTCCGCTCATACCACAGCTGCAAAGGTTGTTTATGTCATCTAAAATTGCTGCCTCCATGAGATGGCATGAAGAGAATCGTACGAAAGATGGTTATTTGAGACATCCTGCTGATTCCCCAGCTTGGAAAACATTTGATTTTAATTATCCTGATTTTGCCAGTGAGTCTCGTAATGTCAGGCTTGGTTTAGCGAGTGATGGTTTTAACCCTTTTAGAAAAATGAGTGTTTCTCATAGTACATGGCCTGTTGTTTTGATGCCATATAATCTACCTCCTTGGATGTGCATGAAACAACCTTATTTCTTGTTATCTTTACTTATACCTGGCCCATCAGCTCCTGGGAACAATATAGATGTTTATATGGAACCGTTAGTGGCTGAGCTACAGGAGTTATGGGATATTAATGGAGTAGAGACTTATGATGCATCGACAAAGAGTAATTTTCAGATGCGTGCTTCTTTGTTATGGACGATAAATGACTTTCCTGCTTATGCGAATTTATCTGGATGGAGCACAAAAGGAAAACTTTCATGCCCTTGCTGCCATAAACATACAAAATCACAACGCTTAACTCATGGCAACAAATATTGTTTCATGGGACATCGTCGATATCTGCCAGGTGATCATGCTTTACGAAAAGACAAGAAGTCTTTTGATGGCACAAAAGAAACGGAGAGGCAACCACGTGGCTTAACAGGATCAGAAGTACTTGATGAGCTAAATGGTTTTGAAATTAAATTTGGAAAACTTGTGAATACCAACCGTGATCTACCATTTAACTGGAAGAAGAGAAGTATTTTTTTGAGTTACCATACTGGAAAACTAACTTGCTACGCCATAATCTATATGTAATGGATATTGAGAAGAATGTTTGTGACAGTGTCGTTGGAACGTTAATGAATCTAGATGGAAAGACCAAGGATCATTTAAAAGCATGCCTTGATTTGCAAGAAATGGGTATTAGACCTGAACTTCATCCTAAAGTTCAGAATAACAACAAAGTGTATTTACCACCTGCTTGTTTCTCAATGGATAAAAAGGAGAAAGATATATTTTGTCGTGTTCTTAAAAAGGTTAAAGTTCCAGATGGTTATGCAGCTAATATATCAAGATGCGTAGAGTTAAAACCTCCAAAACTGTTTGGCCTTAAAAGTCAAGATAGCCATATTTTGATGCAGCGGTTGCTTCCCATTGCTTTGCGAAATGTGTTACCTAAGCACGTGCGTTGTCCTGTGATGAAGCTATGTCGTTACTACAAATAGTTATGCTCAAAAGTTCTTAATCCAAATGATTTGGTTCAAATGGAAAATGAGATTGGAAAAATCCTTTGTGATTTAGAAAGGATTTTTCCGCCATCATTCTTTGATGTCATGGTTAATCTTTCAGCTCATCTTGCTTCAGAGGCCAAATTAGGAGGGACAGTTCATTACCGCTGGATGTATCCAATTGAGAGGTGTGCGTTGATATTTTAGTAAATAATTTTTTAAAGATAATATTGAATCTGATCTTAATATTTTTTTATCACTCAGGTATTTATCTACATTAAAATCTTACGTCAAAAATAGGAGTAAACCCGAGGGTTCCATTGCAGAAGGATATTTAGCTGAAGAATGTTTGTCATTTTGTTTACTGTACTTATCAAGTGATGTCGAGACCATACATAATAAGACAAGTCGGAATTATGATGACGGTGGTTTCGAGGATATTTTACCTATCTTTTCTATGTCGGGTCGGCCGATTGGTGCTACAGTGGTAGAGATACTTGACCTTGACATTTTGGCTAAAGCACATTCATATGTGTTATTCAATTGTAGTGAAGTTGATGAATTTCGAAAGTAAGTAGTTATTTAGAAGTTATGAGTTCCATTTATTAAATTATATTTAAAATTGTTTTTGTTGTTATCATCATTATCATTATCATCTTTTGACATTGCAGAGAACATCTGACGAATGTTCGTCATGAAAATCGGAAATTACGTGAGCGTGAGATTCAGCGTTTACATAGCGAGACTTTTGAGTCGTGGTTTCAAGATCATGTACGAAATAGACATAGATGTATTACTTTTAAAATACAATTTTAATGATATAACATTTTCAAGCTTATAATCGCTAGATATATAACGAAAAATTTAACACGTCTTGCCTTAATTCAGGTTGAGGAGCTGCATACCAGAGGGGATCATAGAATCACAGAAGATCTAAGAAACTTGGCAAGTGGCCCAGCTGAGTTTGTGAAAAAATATAAAGGATTTATCATAAATGGTTTCTGATTTCACACAAAAGATCTGGAACAGAATAGGAAAACACAAAATAGTGGAGTTATGCTTGAGGCCAAGACTAATAGCTTCTCAAGTGCTAAAGATAACAATCCTATCATGGGATATGTAACATACTATGGGGTTTTGAATGATATCATTGAGTTGGAGTATGCTGTTGACAGGAAAGTAGTTTTGTTCCATTGTGATTGGATCTCGAATGGTTCAAGGAAAAAGCAAGATGAGAATGGGTTTACTCTACTCAATTTTGAAGGTTTGAACCCTCATAAAGACCCTTTTATACTAGCTTGTCAAGCAGAACAAGTATTCTATGTTGCAGACCGTGTTGACAAAGGATGGAAAGTTGTGATCAAGACAACGCCTAGACATTCTTATGACATGAATGAACAAACATGTCTTGAGAATGTAGAAACACATTTGCAGAGTGACACGTCTACGGGTCCTCCACTTGATGAAAATATGAATATTGAATTGGTTAGAAGGGGTTTAAATGGGACCATTGTTGACAAAAATACCTTAGTTTTTGACGGAGATGAAGATCTATTTGAAGCTGCTTCATGATTTCAATTAGTTATTTCGTAATATGATTTTTTTCATCGCATATTCAGTAATTGTATTTGATTTTTTTCTGCATCGCTGATAATAATTATTTTTTCATCGCTATTACTTGTTTTTTAATAGTTATGTCTATGTGAACAGATATGTATCACAACTAGTACATCTGCTGGGTTAGATCAGATCTTGCCTCGGTTGTTCTATTATAAAGTACTTGGGGTTGGAACTCACTTGGAATAGATGGTGTAGTTTTGACTTGTCATGTTTGGGCTAGACAAAAATTCTTATGTACTTTAATGTAATGGTGTAACCGTGGGGTTCGGATGGTTTATACCCCAACACCTTGCTCGGTTTTAATTTATGAATTAATGAAAGTTTGAGTTGGCCATTCAAACAAAATTTGATTGAGTTTGTGTCCCACTTTCAACTAGAGAAAACCACAACCCAGGGTGGAAATAAATGTACCAGGATGAATGATGAAACTTTAGTTTCAAAATTATTGTTTGTTTACTACCATCTCGTGTAATCACGGGTCAACAACCCAGTGTTATTATAAAACTCTAGCGAATAAACGTTCTATAAAACTTATGTTTTACGACTCAAATATCAAGTATCCTATTACGGTGTATTATAATAACACCATAATGATTAAGCGTCCTATAAAGGTTAAAGTTATAAGACCCTAGTGTCAAGTGTCCTATTGAGTTATGCTGTAATAGAACTCTAGCGAATAAGCGTCTTATAAAACTGATGTTTTATGACTCAAAAATCAGATGTCCTATTACAGTGTATTATAATAACACCACAATGATTAAGCGTCCTATAAAGGTTAAATTTATAAGACCCAAGTGTCAAGTGTCTTTTGAAGTTATATTATAATAAAACCCTAGCGAATAAGCGTCCTATAAAACTAATGTTTTATGACTCAAAGATCAAGTGTCCTATTACGATATATTATAATAACACCACAATGATTAAACGTCCTATAAAGTTTAAAGTTATAAGACCCAAGTGTTAAGTGTCCTATTAAGTTAAATTCTAATATGACTTCGACTAGAAAGGGTCCTATAACACTGAACATTTATGACTTAACTACAACGTGTCCTATTAAGTTATGTTATAATAGGACCCCAGATGATCAAGTGTCCTAATACAGTATCACATAACGGGACACTAACAATTAAATGTCTTATAAAGTACTTTATTAGGATCTACATTTTAAGAGTCCTATTAAATTATATGATAATAGGACCCCAAAAAATCATCCATCCTATTAAATAGTTTTTAAGGACACCGGTTTAGTAGAGTATATTATAAAAGGACCTTAAAAGTTCATTAGTCCTATTAAATAGTTTTTTAGGACCCTCTACTACAAGTGTCCCACAGAAAAGGTCCTAAAAAGCCATTTTTGTTGTAGTGGTTGTTCTTGATGATTGGAAGTTTCTCTTGAATCTTGGAATTTTTCACAAACTTGAAATCTAAAAAGAAATGGGTCTTGATACAAAATAAAAATGGTAGTATATATGTGTGTATATAACCGTATATATATATATATATATGTGTGTGTGTGTGTGTGTGTGTGTGTGTATGAGATTTGAGTTTTGAGTTTTGAGTTTATTTTTGATAAATACTTGTTTAGGATGTTTGCTTGCATGAACAAGATTATGTGCAAATATGTTAGAGATATAAAGGAGTGATTGAATCATGAGTTATAATTTGAAATAATGTTAGTATTTTGACTTATAAATGGCCTAAAATTTATTAGACATATTTGAGAATTTTTAAGTTGTTGCTTGTTCTTGAATGATAGTTACAATGCAAGTGTTTGATGATTTGTGCATGATATGATGAATGATCAATTAAATCAGTAAGTAAACATGAATAAATTACATGTTTGATGCCTTTAAATTCATATGAAATGATGATAATATGATAGTGTGCTTTAGACACTTGTACATAAGAATACATGTTGATTTAAAGCTCAAGAAATGATAAAAAAATGATAGTATGACAAAAATGTTTTAGAATAGATTATAAACACTAAAAATAACATTATTTGGTATATTATAATGGCATGAAACTTTGTCATAGGTTTGATAGCTTTGCATGTTGTACATATAGCTTAGAAAGTGGTAAAATATGTGAAATTTACATGATTTATGTGCTTTATGTGAGACCTGCACTATCATGAGTATAACCACAATTTTATTCAGTAAATAACTTGGGTTATGTTAAAATATCAAGTTGTTACGATTTGGGATGGTTAGGGTAACGTTTGATACAAAACTATGCGGTAAAACGGTTAAAATCGGCTTTTCGGAGGATTTTATAAAACTGTTTTAGATCAGTAACTAAACTGATATTTTTTTTTTATAAAAATAAGTATTTTAACTCATATTAAGTTTGCTTGGTGTTTGGTTAGTCATACGTGACTTCCGACGCCCAAAAACGTTACCGAATCACTAAAATACGTGTTTTTCAACATACACTAGAATGGGTTGTTCATGGGTAAATTTTTATGTGTTATGTGTTTTACAATATGTGTATGATGACATGTTAATACTTGACAAAATTATGTGCATTACGCTATTATTAGTATGTCACATTTGAGTATATATATCACGACGTGCAAATCGTAGATATATTGCTTATAACATGATAAGGGTCACCAATAAAATCGTTCAAGTCGCAAAGTTTTTAAAATATATATGAACTCATATATATATATAAATACACCAATATAATAAAAAATAATAACTTTTCTAGAAAATCTCAAAGTTATGTGAAAATTCTAAGTATCGGAGAAACTTAGGTATTTTTGTGGATTTTTTATTATTAAATCGTTCTTATTTAATTTAGGACGAATAAACAATTTGAGGGATTATGTTAACATATAAAAACGCACCCAAAGGTGAGACATAGTTCCCCTATTTTACGTTTTTAAATGTTTTGGGGTGAAGCATATGTGCATAACTTACTTTGGTTTTCATCACATTATACATGTTTTATTACATATTACATATAATAGATTATTTCAAAGACATTTTTATGGTATATTCACTTAGTATACCTAACATTTGGCTTCAAAGACATTTTATCGGCATATTGACTTAGTATGCCTAATGCATAGTTTTACAAAGACATTTCACATGACATGCTTACATTGAAAAGGACATTTGGTATGTTTAACGGGTTAGTAGTACATTCATTAATATTGATCACGCCGCTTGGTAGTATGTAATAGCGCTATAGGACTTGATAAATCCCGTTCCCGCTTTCTAGGTATTTCGGAAGGGGAATGACAAAATCCGAATACATTTTTTTTATAAACCTTGATCCTGATAAGGGTTTATCCGACAGTCTCAAGGCTTGAGTGTATGCGATAGACAAACCACATAAATGTTCATATCAATAAAAGCAATGGTTTTCAAAACATAACTTTTGTTTTAAACTTTTGTTTATTCAAAGACTTTGTTTTGTACATGACATTTTGATTACATAAGACATTTGTATATACATGACATTATGCATTTGGCTTGAGTAAATACTATTTATTTGCCATACAAGACATGGTTTATACTGGACATTTGACATTTGACATTTGACATTTGACATTGGACATTGACATTTATACAAGACATTATTTCATGGTTACTAATAAGTGGAGTAAAATGCACGGATAGTCCCTGTGGTTTATCAAAATAACACCTTTAGTCCCTAACTTTTGAAAATTACACTCATGCTCCCTGTGGTTTGCTCGGTTGTTACTCGGATAGTCCCTAGAGTGGATGGGGGTTAGTTTTCTCTGTTAAGTTGAAGTGAAATGACTAAAATGCCCTTATCATTCACCACCCCCTCCCTTTTCTTTCTCTCCAGCAATCTAGGGTTTCATTATCCTCCATAACTAACTGCTGCACATGATCACCGCTCAAATCAGTCACCTCTAAACCGCTATACTCACCATCTGATCTCACCTCAAACAAATTACCTCTTCGCATACACTCATCCTCCATAACCTCAAAAGATTCAAATCGAATCGGCACCTGATTTTGTAACACATCAGGTGACGTCACCGTCTGATTTTGCGATTGATGCGAAGAGAGCAGAGACTCTATCGCCACTGGAAACAGAAACGTGTAATTTCCGGTGAAGTTGTACACCGGAGGCGATTAAGTGAGATTGCCGGATAAATTTGACAGCGAAGCACCTGTAACCGTCGAATTAGCCGGAGAGCGTCTTGTATGATCTTTGTACTCCAAAATACCTCCTAACCCATGTACGGCCAGATGTGTACCGTAGAACATTCCAGAAACCACAATATCAACATCTCCAACTGTAATCGACGGTGTTTGACGCTGCTCTTTATAACCTCCTGTAACCGACAGTGGTGTTAGGAGGTTGGAGGTGGTGGAGGTTTTATGGTAGTGGTGGAATTCTGGTGAACGAGAAAGGAGAGAAAGAAAAAGGAGGGGTGGTGAATGATAAGGGCATTTTAGTCATTTTACTTCCACTTAACAGAGAAAACTAACCTCCATTCACTCTAGGGACTATCCGAGTAACAACCGAGCAAACCACAGGGAGCATGAGTGTAATTTTCAAAAGTTGGGGACTAAAGGTGTTATTTTGACAAACCACAGGGACTACCCGTGCATTTTACTCTAATAAGTGATTTAAGTAACGAGATGTGTGTAATATGATAAAAGCATGGTGGATACGCCGCTGGTGCTTCCTATATATAAGTGCTTTTGTTGTATTGCATATCGTGGCGTTATCTAAACCACTTCAACAAATAGAAGACATTGACATATTTTATACATATTATTTTCATTTGGTTATTTACTTAGTCATACATCATTCTTTTATATCATTTGATTTTCATATGATTTTATAAAAGAAAATATTTTATAAGGTTCATGACCACTTTTCATTAAACATTTCTTTTAAACATTCAAAGTCATGAATCTTCAACACTAAACCTATGTTACTCACAGGCATTTTTATGCTGACGTATTTACTTTCAGATATGTTTCAGGAGCGAATATTTGATGTGAGCAAGCTACACTTAGGGCGACGTGGGCCTTAGCAATATAAAATCAAGAAAGTTATCATCCTTTATGTTATGTGTTTTGTTTGAACTAAGACAATGTAATAATTTAAGCTTGTAAAACTTAACTTTAATTATCATGTGTTTTGAAACAATAATTCTGCCACACGACTCCCCGACGTTTCCGCCGCTGTTTGTTGTTTTACGCGGTCGGGGTGCGACTGAAGAGTTGGTATCAGAGCTCATGGTTATAGGGAATTAGGTTATTAGTAAAATTTTGACCTAGACTATAACCTTTCTAGGACCCTAACACAAGTTACCTTGTGTTTAGATCTTAAAACAATACTATCACCTATCCTTAGGTGATTACCAAAACAAGTACACAAATCTCAATTTCATTTGAAAATCAATCATCTATCCTTAGATGATTTGTTTTTAGGCTTCATGCCTTTGAAGCTTTCAAATCTCGTCAAAGTTTGAGTCTTAATAATGTGACCACATGCAATCCGGAAGGGTGGGTGCCTGTACCCTGAGTTTTCTGTCTAAGGCTAGAGTGTTCGTACAAATCCACATAATCGGACCAGTCACTCTTAACTGGGAACTCTTGGGATGAGTGTCCACTTATAGGCTAAAGCATGTCTTCATTATGCATTACGTAGACCTATTTACTTTGATTGGTCACTGTGTGTCGTTTGTTTGTTTTAAGTAATGGACAAATGACCACCTTCCTTTGTTTTGTCGATATTTTCAATACTTCTTTTGATTGTCGTATGTCAATCTCACACATTTCCTTGTGTTCCTTTTCTTTTAGATGCCTCCTCGACGTGATCAAACTCAAGACGCCGCAATGGCAGCCTTGATCACTCAGCAAATCGCTGTTGTACTCCCGAACCTAGTTACCCAGTTAAACCAAGCAAACAACAACAACAACAACAACGCACCTGTTCCGTGCAACTTTAAGACTTTCAATTCGGCTAAACCGCTTCAGTTTTCTGGGTCAGAAGGAGCAACTAGGCTCCTACAGTGGTTCGAGAGTCTCGAGAGTACGTTTCATCACGTTCAATGCCCGAATGAGCGAAAGGTTGAGTTTGCGTCAAGTGTGTTTCAGAAAAGGGCACTTACTTGGTGGAATGGTGTGATGAGGGACAGAGGTGCCGACGTGGCAATGGCTCAAACATGGGAAGAGCTTCACGCACTTATGATGAAGGAGTTTTGTTCTTTCGTCATGAACTGAGGGCACTGGAAAACGAATTCCACGATCTCAAGCAAGATAGTGGAGAGCACCGTGCCTACATAGACCGATACAAAGAACTGAGCCTGCTGTATCCCACCATGGTCACGCCTTTAGACAAGGCGATTGAAAATTACATAGATGGTCTTCCTGATCCCGTTCAGGATATTGTCACCGGCAGTAACCCTACCACAGTGAGACAAGCCATTGAGCTAGCTACGACCTTGACTGAGTCTCAAGTCAAGAAGGGTAAACTCCACTGCAAGGGTGACAAAATAGAGAAGAAGAAGGGAAAGAAAGTTGAAACCTCGAAGAAATCTTGGAAGCGTAAGGCTTCCTAAAACTTTGCGGTTACTACACAACCCAACCAGAACACTTAGAACCAGCCAGCACAACCACCTGTCAAGAAAAAGTATGTTGGTACTGCACCTCTTTGTAATAAGTGCAATTGTCATCATCAACCACATCTTCAGTGTCGTCTTTGCAACAACTGTGGAAGATATGGCCATTTGGCTAACACATGTCGCTCTCCTCCTGATCCGAATCAAGTGGTACAAAACCCTGCCCAACAGCCAGCAAATCCTGCACGACCTCCTTTTCCGCCTGGGTCTTGCTACAATTGTGGAGATATGACTCACTACAGGAACAAGTGCCCGAAGTTGGGTAATGCGAACCCGGCTCGTGGACGAGTATACAACATCAATGCCAATGAAGCGTGTGCCGACAATGAGGTGGTCAACGGTATGTTCTATGTTAACAACCAACTTGCTTCTATTCTTTTTGATTCGGGTGCCGAAAAGAGTTTTGTATCCCTAGCTTTTGAACCTTTGCTTGCAAAGCTAAGAACAAAACTAGGAAAACCCTTAACATTAGAGTTAGCCAGTGGTGAATCCCTTGTACTTGATTCCGTCATTCGAAATTGCCAGTTGAACCTCAACGATCATCTTTTTCCCATTGACCTCACGCCAATGCAACTTGTGAGTTTCGACGTTATAGTAGGGATGGATTGGTTGACCAAATACCGTGCAGAAGTGGTTTGTTTTGAAAAGATTATTTGTGTACCCCTTTTGTCTGGTGAAGTCTTAGAAGTTCATGGAGAAAAACCCGCTAGTAGCCTTAAACTAATGTCTAGCACCCAAGCTCATAGATATCCATGAAAGAATTATGTGGATTTCTTGGCACGTGTCGTTGAGGAGAAAGACAAGGGTAAAACTGTACAAGACATCCCCGTCGTTCGGGATTATCCTGAGATTTTTCCTGAAGACTTACCTGGTTTACCCCCAGCACGTCAAATCGAGTTCCGTATTGACCTTATACCTGGTGCTAACCCGATTGCTAAATCTCCATACCGTCTTGCACCGTCTGAGATGCAAGAGTTATTGAAGCAGCTGCATGAATTATCAGACAAAGGATTTATTCGTCCAAGCTTTTCCCCTTGGGGCGCGCCTGTTCTTTTTGTAAAGAAGAAGGATGGATCTTTCCGAATGTGTATCGATTACCATGAGCTTAACAAACTCACCATCAAAAATCGATATCCACTACCTCGCATTGATGATCTCTTTGATCAGCTTCAGGGTGCTACCTGCTTTTCGAAGATTGATCTACGTTCTAGGTATCACCAGCTTCGCGTATCTGAAGAAGACATTCCCAAGACTGCTTTCCGCACACGATACGGCCACTATGAGTTTACTGTTATGCCTTTCGGTTTAACGAATGCTCCTGCCGTCTTCATGGACTTAATGAATAGGGTTTGTAAGCCTTATTTAGATAAGTTCATCATCGTCTTCATTGATGACATCTTGATTTATTCCAAGACACGAGCTGACCACGAACAACATCTCCGTCTAACAATGGAACTCCTAAAGAAGGAACAACTTTTCGCTAAATTCTCCAAGTATGAATTTTGGCTTAGGGAAGTTCAATTTTTGGGACATATTGTTAACGAACAAGGTATACATGTAGATCCCGCCAAAATCAGTGCGATTAAGGAATTGAATACACCAACTACTCCTACCGAGGTTCGTTCATTTCTGGGTCTCGAGGGTTATTACCGCCGCTTTATTGCAAACTTCTCCAAGACTGCGGTTCCTCTCACAGCCTTAACTCAAAAGAATAAACCTTTTGAGTGGGGACCCAAACAAGAAGAAGCTTTTCAGGCCTTGAAACAAAAACTCTGCGATGCTCCTGTGTTATCTTTACCTGAGGGAAACGACGACTTTGTCGTATATTATGACGCATCGAATCTAGGCATTGGTTGCGTTCTCATGCAAAGGAACAAAGTCATAGCCTACACATCGAGACAATTGAAAATCCATGAGAAAAACTACACAACTCATGATCTTGAGTTGGGCGCTGTGGTTTTTGCTCTCAAGATTTGGAGACACTACATTTACGGAACAAAATGTGTGGTTTTCACAGACCACAAAAGTCTCCAACACATCTTTAATCAGAAAGAACTAAACATGAGGCAACGACGTTGGGTAGAACTTCTAAACGACTACGACTGCGAGATTCGCTACCATCCTGGTAAGGCAAATGTAGTAGCCGATGCGTTAAGTCGTAAGGAACGAGTCAAGCTTCATTGTGTTCTAGTTCGAACTGATATTCAAACCCGCATCTTTCAAGCTCAACATACTTGTGTTACACAAGGCTTGATGGGTAAAGAATTACCGTGTCACATTAAACCTGAGCTTGAATTGAGAGACTTTGGGATATTCTATTTCATGGGCCGTTTGTGGGTCCCAAGTATAGACAATCTTGGCACCTTGCTTATGGATGAAGCTCATAAGTCTCGTTATTCTATTCATCCTGGTGCAGACAAAATGTATAAGGATCTTTGAACCCAGTATTGGTGGCCGGGAATGATGTTGTTGCACTATTTGTGTGGCCATAGATAGAAATCTAAATGTACATGTAAAGTCTAGTGTCTTGAGTCTGTAAAATACCGGACAGAGTTTTCGCTAGGTTTCACTAGGTGTCATTGGGCAATGTCAGGTCAGTATACGGTATGACACGATACGAAGGAAGCGGATCTGAATAAGAATGATGTCATCATTCTCAATGATGACATCACAATCTTACATCATCACATGTGATTTTGTTTGAACTAACATAAACGTATGCATGGGAATTTGTCTTCACACGAAATAGCTTGCATGCTGGAATTTAGTTTCGCTTGAAAGACAAAGATGAGGATTTCGCTTATAGGGACATAGGGAGGTCCGCTTATGTGTCCAATGGAGGTCCGCTTATTCGTACATGTCCATTGGAGCGGATCTCCATGCACTATATATATATATGTGCACATAAGCGAAATCATAAAAAATAGAATCAGAAGTATCATATCACGAAGTGCTGCTGGATTTCAACGGTGTATCAGATCTTCATCAAGAACGCTCTGATTTCGTCACGTTGATTAGATTACAAGTGTCTAGTGTGTAGATCGAGTCGAAACTCTGTCCGGTTGTAGTTGTTACGTAATAAAACGTTGTTTAATTACGTCTTCACGCAGGATTACGGTTCGATTTAACGGATTCCGCACGTTAAATCGAATCTACCGCAGATCTAGTGATCGTTTACGATCCGATCCTGTACTCACAAGTGGTATCAGAGCTACGGATGCTCTGCGTGTAATCGTGTTTCGAATCGGACGAGTTTCGGTGAAATCGATTTGGATTTCGTTTGATTTTGAACTGTTTTAGGTTGAGTTTTTGTGATTTCGAACTGATTTGACAATATACGGTTGAAATTTTGATAAATCAGAACTGATTTGATAAACAGATCTGATCTGAAATCTAAAGTTTGTGTGTTCGTAATCTCATAAAAACGTATTCAATCAAGTATACAATAAAAATCGTAAAAACTTCATATTTGTGTTTCAACTATGAATCATGTTATAGATCTGAATTGCTGAAGTTCTGAGCGCCATTTCACAATTTGAAATTTGGATCTGAATTGAAATCGAATATGTTGTTTTTGATTCAGCGTTGATAGATAGGTGTAAATTCGATAATTGTTGTTGTGATTGTTTGTTCAATATGAATTCCGAATATATTTTTGTTTGAACTGATCATTGCTGAATTGTTTCGAGTAAAGTGAATATTGTAGGACTGCTTCAGTTGATTTGTGATGTGTTTCGAACAAACTTTGATCTGATTCAGTTTGTTGATAAAAGTCGTTTGAGATAAGTGAAGAAAGATTTTGTTTCAAATCAGATTTTTGATTGTTGAATGTGATTTCGACGAATTCCGGATTGTTTCGGATCAAGTTTGAACAGTTTGTTGGTTTTAGATCATTTTTGAATTGATTTCGCACTATTTCGATCAAGTTTCGGTGTATCGTATGTGAATATCGGACTGATTAGATGATGTTTGGTTAAAGTTTCTACAGTTTCGGATTGATTCGATTAAGTTTCGAACTGAGTTTGATCAATTTAAGACTGTTTTGATTGAATTTCGGATCATTTCGATGAAGTTTCGGTGAAATTGAATGTGTTTTGATTGATTGTTAATGTGTTTCGAATAAGTGTTGATCTGATTCAATCTGTTTCGAATCGAATCCTCTTTGTTTCGAACTGTTTCGGTGATTTTTCATTTGATTCAATGTGATTATCAAACAGTTTATTAGTTTGCAGGATTGAAAAGTATTGGCTGTTGTTAGAAAAGAAGTAGAGTGTCACTAAACTGAACGAAAAGAATGTACAGTATCGATTTGCTGCTATTGCGAGGGTTTTATAGTGCCAAGGGTATTATAGCTGAGTTTAAATTGTCTGCAATTCTTTAGTGACAAAAGGAAAAGATTTAAAAAAAAAATTAATAAGTAATTGGGCCGAAAGTTGAGTTGGGCCGGTTTTGGGCTGAAGTTTCATTTCAAGTTGAACCGAGATTTGTTTTGGACCAATCAGTTTCAGTGTGGGCTTGGATTAAAGATTGTTTTGGGACGTTTAATAAGTGGGATTGAATCAAAAAGTGTTTGGACTGAGAGTTTTAAACAAGGCTTGATTAGTGGGACACTAGCTTTTGCATTAAATTGGGCTTCAAACATTTAGTGGGCTTTGTGAAAGTTGAAATTTTGTGGACTTTGAGCTAAAACAATTTTTGAACCATGTCATTTAACGAAGAAAGTGTGGTTAAAATGTTTGACGAAGAAGAAAACTATGACCTTGAAAGATTAAATGATTGGTTTGATGGGTGTTGGAGTAAATATCAAAATGAGAATAAGGATATTTGGGATAAAAGATTTGAATGTTTTTTGTGTATGAAAAATGAAACAGTGGATATGTTGGAAAGACGGTTTAATTGTCTAATTGAAAAATTAACAAGGTACGAGATAAGGATATCAAATGCTGAAAAGATATCAAAATTTGCAGACGCGTTACCTTCTGAGTGGGATGAATTTTTGAGTGAACTAAAAAAGGATTCTAGGTTCTCAAATTTTTATCTAAATGAATTTATCAATGAGCTCAAAACACTCAAGTATAAAAATGAAAAGAAAAAGAAAGAGTTGATGAATGTAATAGATAAAAATCTAGACAAAATAATTTTGGATGTAATTGTTGAAATATGCGAAAGAGTTAATATGTGTTGTGTAGCAAAAAATGTTATGAAATACGATATTAAGAGGGGTTGTTATATTGATGAATATATGAATCCTCTTGATTTTGTTAAAATTTTTTGTGCAGGCACATACAAAACAGAGACACAGGATATTTCAAAGAATGAAGAATCCAAGCAAGATGAAACTTCAAAATGTGAAGTTGCGTGCTCAAAATGCGAAAAATTCGAAGCAGATAACGTCAAACTCTTGAAGGATGTAGAGAGTTTAACATTGGAAATCAATCGTGTGAAGGATGAGAAAAGATCTGATGATAAACAGATTCTTGAAATGACAGAAAATTTTGAGAATTTGAAATCTGAAAATGTCAAACTGTTGAGTGGTTTGAACAGTTTGACATTGGAAAACAAAATTTTGAAAGAAAAGGAAAAAGATTTTGAAAATGAAAAATTGAAAATTGAAAAAGATTTTCAAAGTCAAATGAAGATTTTAGAAGATGAGAAATCTGTTATCTTTAAAAATAATCTTGAAAAACAAATTGAAATAAATTCTCATCTTCAGAAAATCATTAGGCTTGAAAATGAAGCTGAAATTGCTCGGAATAAAATTGATGAGATTGAAAAGAAATTGAAAGGTTTTGTGAATTCATCAGTACCAGATTATATCTGTCCAAAACCGATCAATTCTGTTCCAATAAGTGACAATGTCACAAATTTTGACAAAGTCAAAATTGAAGATTGCGATGATAAAGCTGATGATGAAAAAGAAAAAGAAAAGAAAAGAAAAATAATTTTAGAATTACAAGAAAAATTTCAAAATACTGTTTTGCAATCTACTGAAATAGGTGAATGCTCAAAGCAAAAACCTGTTAAAAAGAAAGTAGAACAGAAACAAAAAGTTAAAAATTTGAAAAATTTTAAAAAAGAAAATAAAAGCTCATCAGTTCAGTCATCCAATCATTATAAAAAACCACAAAAATCTGAAAATAAAAACTCACAAAAAGTTGGTAATAAGTGGTGCAGGTTTGACCACAGTGCTCAAGCGTCAAATCAAGCTTATAGGAGAAGTGATGATTACCACAAAGCCAGACAATGCTATGATCTGAGCGTTTGGTGTGAAGGTGGTACATGGTATGATAACAAAGTGTGTTACAAATGTGGTTTTCAAGGACACATTGTTGTTAACTGCCAAAGTTGAAGTTTTGAAACAAGAAGATGTTATGAATGCCAAATCAAAGGTCACATTGCCAGAGATTGCCCAATGAGATCAATTGAAAGATCGAGGGCTGTATCTCAGAAAAGGGTGATGAAGTCAGTCAAAGTCAAAGAAAAGCCCAAGGAACTGAAAGTTTCAGAACAGAAAGTCAAAGAACCTAAAGTTCAAGAAAAGAAAGTGAAGCTTTCACAAGGGAAGAAAGACCGACTGAGAAAGAAAAGAAAGAAAGCTCGAGAGTATCTTGAAAAGATTTTGTCCTCGGATACAATCAGAAAATCAGATAACAGTTCTGATAAATCGTTTTGCTCTCCAAAGAATGATCAGTCAAGTAAAACGAATTCATCAGATACAAATCTGAGGACAGAAGAGAGAGTAAAGAAAGAAAAAGTGGTTAATCAAACGATTAACAAAACAAAGAAAGTGAGATTTTCACTTCCTGGCGATGAATTTGTTTCTTTGGAAACAAAAGAGCTAAGTGTTGGCAATGAATCTGATTCGTCAAAGTCAGAAGAGCCACAAGTTGAGCTAAAAATTGAAACGTCAGTTCCGCCAATGGATGATTTCAACTTTCCACCATTGCGAGCTGAAAATTATAAACAAAAAGTTGACGAAGTTGAAATTTCAAATCAATTTTTTTCTGAAAAGAAAGATTTTGATGTTGAAAAAGCTTTTAACCCCAATGTTCTAAACATTTTTGGAAAAATGGTTGACGGAACAGTCAAAGGGGTAAAGGAATTTTATGAATCAAAGAAGAGAACTGACACACCGAGTGAAAATAACTCGGATGCACCCAAGACTGGTCAGGCTTGGGTGTCACCTTTCGGTAATTGAAAATCCTGACTTGCCGGAACTCCCAAGTTGGTAATTGTGGAGCAGGAATCGGCATATTTCTTGAGAAATTCACTCTGGTGATATTTCGACTTACAAGTGGTTAATCAAGGACATTAAGTTGTACTTGATTTAACTATCGTATGATTGTTGAAATTGTTTTTGTGATAAACCTATAAGTGGTTGAGAACAATGTGATGAAACCCCATGTTTGTGAAACGACAAACAAAACTAATTTTCCGGAAAAACCATTTTGATTAAAATAAACTTAAGTGTTTTGAAATCATAATGGGAAAATAGTTTGTTGTCAGGGGGAGTTCTGATTGTTTATGCCAAGTGGATGGCGAATTGAAGCAATTCTCATCAGTTTGTCACGTTATTTGTACAGTTTATTGCTTTCAGTTTCAAATTTTCTCAGAAAATCAAAATTGAAACATATTTTGATTTTAGGGGGAGAAAATTTTAAAATAAAATTTGAAAATGACAAAAACATTGAAAAAATCAAAAATGAGTTTTGTTGAGACAAGAGGAAATGATAGTAAATCAGTGGACTATCACAGCATGCTAAAGAAATGAAATGTCAAATGTGATAAACGGTCTCACTAAAGATGTGACGATAGGCTCAGCTAGACTAGTAGATTTGCGATAACGATACAAACTTAAATGAAAAAGCCTAGTTCTAGTGGGAAACATGGTCAAAAGCATAGTACTTAGTTTTGTCCTTCTTGATTGTGTGCCTACTCAGTAATCGCTGATTGTCGAAAGACATAAAACTGGTTAAATTTGTGAACTTTCACAATTTTGCTGAAAAATCACTGTGATTGTGCATTTCATTTTGCAAAGATTTAAACTTGTTTTATTTCTTTATTTTGTTTAAGCATCGGACATCCTCTGCGTATACGTGAGTATCGACCTGGATGTTGTTGCCTAAACGTTCAGCTTTATTTTCTTTGGTGTTTCGTTTAAGCTTTGGACCTCCTCTGCGTATACGGAAGTATCGACCTGGTGGTTAAAGCCTAAACAACTTCAACTTGTTTTATTTTTCTTATTTTGTTTAAACATTGGACTTTCTCTGCGTATACGGAAGTATCGACCTGATTGTTAATGTTTAAACATTCTGCTTTGTTTTCGCACAAATCACAGTTGATAAAAGTTTAAAGGCATTACTTGAGTTAGTGTATTGCATGATGAGGGGATATGCAGAGATTGTGGGGTCCATAAGAACTTAGTGCAAAATTAATATACCTTAACGTATCGGTAAGCATTTCGAAAGTTTTTAGATTGAGCTTAAGAGGACAAATATATCGTCAATCAATGTGAATCGTTTAGAACTTAAAATGTTTAAAGCTTAATGGTGCTTGTGATGTGTCTCAAAAACTGATATGATCCTCTTTCGCAAACTCACAAAAATATGTTTGTACATATTTCATTTCTGCATTACATTTCTCTTATTACAAAATCCAAAAAGATTTTATGTGTGTTTTAGCATAAAATTTTGAAAAATCAAAAAGATTTTACTTCGTCTTATTTTCGACAACTGATGTTGAAAAGCTGATTTTCAAAATTCTAAGTGCTAAACATGATGAACAACAGGGTTGGGGGAGTGTGTTTGTAATGAAAAGTGAAGATAAAATTTGAGAATGTTTCAATTAATTTCTACCCAAAATGTAAAGATTTCGATTTTAATTTCTTGGTAGAGAATGTGCAGGAAGCTAAATGAAAGGGAGAGCAAGATTAAACGTCAAATCTTAGAATTTCGGGGCATCATTCAAGGGGGAGACTGCTGTTTCACTTGAAGATGTTATCCAATGCAGTTCAAGACTAAACATCACAGATTTCTAGCTATGTCCAAGGGGGAGATTGTTGGTGCACTATTTGTGTGGCCATAGATAGAAATCTAAATGTACATGTAAAGTCTAGTGTCTTGAGTCTGTAAAATACCGGACAGAGTTTTCGCTAGGTTTCACTAGGTGTCATTGGGCAATGTCAGGTCAGTATACGGTATGACACGATACGAAGGAAGCGGATCTGAACAACAATGATGTCATCATTCTCAATGATGACATCATACTGATGACATCACAATCTTACATCATCACATGTGATTTTGTTTGAACTAACATAAACGTATGCATGAGAATCTGTCTTCACACGAAATAGCTTTCATGCTGGAATATAGTTTCGCTTGAAAGACAAAGATGAGGATTTCGCTTATAGGGACATAGGGAGGTCCGCTTTTATGTCATCCAAATAGGTCCGCTTATGTGTCCAATGGAGGTCCGCTTATTCGTACATGTCCATTGGAGCGGATCTCCATGCACTATATATATATGTGCACATAAGCAAAATCATAAAAAACAAGTATCATATCACGAAGTGCTGCTGGATTTCAACGGTGTATCAGATCTTCATCAAGAACGCTCCGATTTCGTCACGTTGATTAGATTACGAGTGTCTAGTGTGTAGATCGAGTCGAAACTCTGTCCGGTTGTAGTTGTTACGTAATAAAACGTTGTTTAATTACGTCTTCGCGCACGATTACGGTTCGATTTAACGGATTCCGCACGTTAAATCGAATCTACCGCAGATCTAGTGATCGTTTACGATCTGATCCTGTACTCACAAATGAAGAGAGACATTGCCTTATACGCATCAAAATGTCTTACTTGTCTGAAGGTTAAGGCGGAACATCAACATCCCTCTGGATTATTGGAACAACCAGAGATACCACTTTGGAAATGGGAAAACATTGCCATGGATCTCATTACCAAACTATCGTGCACTAATAGAGGTCATGATGCCATTTGGGTAGTAGTTGATCGTTTGACAAAATCTGCTCATTTCTTGCCAATCCGTGAGGATTTATCTGCTGACAAGCTTGCCAAGATCTATGTAGATGAGATTGTATCCCGACATGGTGTTCCTTTGAACATCATATCAGGCCGAGATGCTCGATTCTCATCCCACTTTTGGAGAACCATGTAATCCGCTATGGGAACCCAACTCAATTTGAGCACAGCTTATCATCCTCAAACGGATGGACAATCTGAAAGAACAATCCAAACATTGGAGGATATGCTTAGAGCTTGTGTGATCGATTTTGGTGGTAGTTGGGATTCACATCTTCCATTGATCGAATTCTCCTACAATAATAGTTATCACTCCAGCATCAACATGGCTCCTTTCGAAGCTTTATACGGTCGAAAATGTCGTTCGCCGGTCTGCTGGAATGAGATTGGTGAAGCTCAGCTCACTAGACCTGAACTCATTCTAGAGACTACAGACAAAGTCAAGAAAATTCGCGACAACCTCTTAACAGCTGGAAGCCGTCAAAAGAGTTACGCGGATAGACGACGCAAGCCTTTGGAATTCCAAGTCGGTGATCTCGTCCTACTCAAGGTATCTCCTTGGAAAGGTGTAATCAGATTTGGGAAGAAAGGAAAACTTGCACCACGATATGTTGTGTCACACCTCAACCGATGGCGGAAACATCAGGGTATGGCACTGAGCGAAACAGATTGTCCAGAATTTTCCATAACAATTATCATTACCAATCAATTTAAAATAACATGTCCCATACCATGCCTCAAAAGGTAAACAAATTATTACAGACAAAATCTAGGCAAATAGTTCTATTCCGACAACTCAGATTTAAATAGAGCAATTGTTTATCTGCTTCTAGAGACCCCTGATTTAATTAGCACAGACAACTATTTGTTGGCCTCTAGAGTCTTATCCTAGCCTCGACTTCCTAGCAAGTGTGCATCCTAAGCGCCTATCACATACGTTAAAATAAAGTCAATACATATAATGTAAAGGTGAGCATACAAGTTTGATAATAGCATATAGAGTTCGAATTCGTTTACGCATAACCAGCACGTACACATAGCGAAATGAGGCACGCTAGTTATCAACATAGATCCATCGATACCAATGACTACGAGTTGACTGCCCGAGGCAGTTCGCAATACATGATTACCACCGTAATCCATGCAAGTAATTCTCCTTAACAACCCCCGGGTGAACGGGTGCTGAGTCCAAACTATAGTACTATCGTTGTTAAGGTAGGTAGACAGCATTCCATGTGTAAACATAACAAACAAGCATTCATAAGCCACGTATAACATGCATTAACGGTTCGCGTTCAAATAGTATTGAGTAGTGTGATTGTTGTGATTTGAATAGTTGTAATGTATGTAACACCCAAAAGTGCATAAAGCAAAAAGGGATCGAGTATACTCACAACGGTGGATGGATTGAAGGGAGCGCTTAGCGAGTAAGGTTAGCCTGAATAGATCGATAGCATAACGATAAGTGACGTGTAAAACGATGTAAAGTGTAGGTGGGTCGGATAGTAGTTCGGTCGGATGGTCATCCGATCGGATGGCTGGTTAGTGCGGATAACAATCCGTTCGGAAGGTCATCCGGTCGGACGATAGTCTGGTCGGATAACTATTCGAGTGGATTGTTTCTTCCTTTGTGAAGGATGTGTTTGTGTATGATGGCTTGACTTTTGAAGTTTTCGTTGTAGCATTTTGAAAACATTGAAGTATCTCTACCCTTTAAGTCGGTCGATCGGACGGTAGTCCGGTCGGACGGCGACTTTAGTGATGAGGTTACTTAGTGAGAACAAATTCATATCAGAAGAGTCACTCGGTCGGATGTCCATCCGACCGGGTGGCAACCCTGTTAATGAACATGTTGAAAATTGTTTAAGTCTTTAAAGTCCTAGTATCTCATGATCCGAAGAGTAATCCGGTCGGATGGTAATCCGCTCGGATAGCAATTCGTTCAATACTCAAACATCAGATAAAGTTGTTTAAGTGTGGGACCCAAGGTGTGATTCGTTCGGGTGGCCTATCCGTTCGGACAGTAGTCCGGTCGGGTAGCACTCCGTCCCGGTTGAAAATTGGTCGTTTTGATTGTTTGTCGTTTTATTGAGACGTTTTAACAACGTGTTAACCAACAGAACCCCGTTATGACTCTAAGTAACCTGACCGTCCAGGAATCACCCTAGTTCGGCCAGTTAACCGGTTCGAGGCGGTTGTTCTTGGTTAACCCGGAATTGGTAGTCTCGTAGGGAGAATCCAGATCTTAGGACAAGGTCCGATTCTCTCGGTTTTGAGTGCATTGAGTGTAAAAGAGTTGAAAGAAAGTTAGAACCCATCTTTCAATCCTTTTTCACCATGTTTATGTTTAGATCTAAGCTAGATCTTTGTTTATTTGTGTGGAAATCGATTAGATCTAAGTTGTTCTTGGTGGATTGAAGCCAAAACATGAAGTTCTTCAAGAACACATGATGACGTCATCCTAGAACACCTCAAATCTAGTGATTTTATGGTTAAACGTGAAGATTTAAAAGATAGAAAGGTGTAGGAGTGCGTGTAGATCAAGAAAGTACAAGATTTAGGACGAGATCTTATCGGAATCGAGAGAAATCGAAGAAAAGGTGAGGAGAGCGTGTTGTTCGGATAGAGGTTTCCAAAAGTAGAAAGTTTGAGTGTGACATGGGTATTTATAGGATTCCAAAAGAGGAAAGTGTGGGTCGGTCGGATGGCATCCCTCCCGGATGACTATCCGGTCGGATGACAACTCGGTCGGATGGCGCCTGACACTCCGACCAAGTGGCTGTCCGGTCGGATGGCGCCTGGCACTCTGACCAAGTGGCTGTCCGGTCGGATGGCTATCCGGCCGGATGGCATTTGGTTTGAGTGTTTGACGCGATGATTTTTGCTGATTCGATTTCGATTGCGATCGGTTCGATACGATAGAGTTTCCTAGGAAAATTACTTTCAATCCTAATGTTGGACCGTTTTGTGACCCTGAAAAGTCAGTCAAGGACGTTCATCTTCACGTATAAAGGCGGAATCAGTATACACGAAGTTACACAGCTTTTCTCTTTCAATTTCCTTCTCTATTATTGCTTTCTGATTACAATTTGAAAGAGTTCTATTACACAAGCAATGACTATGTTCCGCTCCAACGTACACACATGAATGATATGGTTTCGCTCATAAGACTATATATAAGCCATGTGGTTTCGCTCATATGACCTGACACATAAGCGAAACCTAATTAATACCCTATGAGCGAAACCCCTTGACTAATAAGCGAAACCTTAAAGACCCTTGGAGCGAAACCTATAACCTAAGGTACATATAAGCGAAAAATCTATCATATCCTATGTACACATAAGCGAAACTACAACATTAAGACCTAATTTGACTTTCAAGCTCCTATATTGACCTATATTGACCTAAGACATGATGTAGACGTAGTCAACAGACATTTCTTGCACCAACAGACTCCCCCTTGGATATTGACGAAATCTTCAGCTCCGAGTCTTCAGTCTTGGTCTTTTCTCCAACTCTCTGTCTTCTCATCATAAGCATTCTATCTTCACAAGATTCAGAATCTTGTCCTAGCTCCATATTCAAACTCCCCTTTGACTGTTGATCCAGACTTCCCCTTTCACAGACTCCCCCTCTCAATATGCTAGAATCTGAGATCTTGATCTGGTTCAAGCTTTGACAATTAGCTTCCGTGGGAATAATGAAGTCCAAAACCTGTGTCTCAAACATCAATCATTACAAACTTATCTTTTCAACAATAAATCACAAACTTATCAGCTTTAGCAATCCACTCAAGTATTCAGGTCCAAGTTAATGACCCTGATTACTCAATTAATCTACCAAGTTCAATTTAATGACCTTGGTTGATCATTTGACGAATCAAACTGATTTTGAAAAACATCAATTTACACATTCTCAGAAAATAACAAGTATCAAGTTAATGAACTTGTTTTTGACTTTTCAATAAATCAAACTCCATCAAGATAAGCTCTCCTCATTCTTCAGTCCAGAATCTCCTGCATCTGCTTCAAACATCTGAGAATCCAACAATCAACTCTCCACTTTGGTTTGTCGGAAAATAAAGAAGAAATAAAATCTTTTTGGATTTTATAAAGTGTTCTAAACTAAAAAATGAAATACAGAAAACTTAAATTGCAGAAAGTAAACAAAGTAAACTATTTACAAACTTATTTTTGGCGAGCGTGTCAGGGAATCATATCAGCTATCAGACAAATTACAAGTACCGTTAAGCTTCATTTCATACTCAGACTTAAACAATTCACCTCGATTGTCGATATACTGATCCATCTTAAATTCTCACACAAATTTCAATTTACTCAGGATACGAACTAGATGTCTTATGAACTTAGCTCATTCATGTGTCCCACCTCTTGAATATACTCCCGTATCCAGAATCCCAATATTCAGTCTTACAGGTGAGTATACTACAATGATATCTGTACATAAATTAGGTAATGCGAGGGCCGAGGGATCTCAGGTCGATACTTCCGTATACGCAGAGAGATATCAGCTTCGACTTTACGGTATGTCCCCTTTAGAGGATCTTTTAGTTACAACAGCAGCGACTATCAATTTTATTGTTTCATCGGCATGCTGAGGGTTTATGCTATGTTTCAAGCATCTGCGGAAAGTATTATTCAAGGACTAGGTCAGAACTTCCATTCAGCAGAAGTCCCGGAATAATACCCTAGACATCATTGAGAATAAAAACCTGTATATCAGAATATGAGACCTTTCAAACAAGATTTCAGGGGTTACCTATATATCCAAGTAGTGTTCCCCACGAATTTCACAAGTTTGAAATTTTAGGTTTATATCCCGAATAAATCTACTAAATGTGCGAAAACCTATCTAAACATCATTAGTGAGATTGTTTAACTCATTTAATCTTTACAAATCTTTAGCATACTGTAATTGTCTAGCCGATGTACTATCATTTTCCCTATATACACAAGCTCTATTTCAGATTTTATCATGTTTTTGTATTTTTGCATTTTTTACTGTTTTTGTATTTTCTGAAAAATAAACTATATACATCTATCTACTCCCCCTAAATACCAAAACAAGTAAAAAATCGACAAACCATTGCAGATTGTGTCTCGTCTTCATCCACAACAGTATTCTCATCAACGCCCACAATTCCATCCAATACCGACAGAAGCTTCATACCGTTCAGTTTTAACAAATATTTAAACCGGTTTTTATCAAAAGCTTTGGTATGTAAATCAGCTTTCTGTTCGTCAGTGTGGATTTTCTCAATTCGTATCAACTTTTTCTCAAAGCAATCATGAATAAAGTGATGACGAATTTCTATGTGTTTGGTTTAGCGTGATGTACTGGATTCTTTGTTATATTTATAGCGGCCTCATTATCAACAAAAAGAGGTGTGTTAAGAAACTGCAAACCGTAGTCGCGCATCTGTTGCTGTATCCACAGGATGTGAGAGCAGCAACTGCTAGCAGATACATACTCTGCTTCACATGTAGATAGCGCCACAGACGTTTGTTTCTTACACTGCCAGGTAACCAATCTAGGACCAAAGAACTGGCATCCTGCAGTTGTTGATTTTGAATTGACTTTGCAGCATCCGAAATCCGAATCGGAATACCCTTCGAGCATAAAGTCGCCTTTCCTAGGATACCACAACCCCAATGAAGGAGTTCCTTTCAGGTAGCGCAATATCCTCTTCACAATGATCATATGCGAAGCTCTCGGGTTAGATTGAAATCTTGCTGCGAGGCACGTTGGGTACATGATATCAGGACGTGAAGCAGTTAGGTAGATCAAAGAACCTATCATGGATCGGTAAAACGTTTCATCAGCCCTGTCTCCGGTGAGATCTGGGTGAATCCCATGATTTGTTGCAAGTGGGGTAGCAGCTGGAGTAGAACTTGACATCCCAAATTTCTCTAGAATATCACGAACGTACTTCATTTGATGAATGAAAATTCCCTCAGGAAGTTGTTCAACTTGTAGACCCAGAAAGAATTTCATCTCCCCCATTGATGACATTTCGAATTTTTGCTTCATCACTGATTCAAAATCTTTGCATAGATTTTCATTCGTTGACCCAAAGATTATATCGTCCACATAAATCTGAACTATCAGAAGATGATCGTCGACCTCTTTAGTGAAGAGAGTGGCATCCACTTTTCCACGAATGTACTTGTTGGCTAGTAGATGTTGAGACAAAGTCTCGTACGAAGCTCTCGGGGCCTGGTGTAAACCATACAACGCTTTGTCCAATAAGTAGACCTTGTTTTTGTGGATTGGATCGGTGAAGCCCGGCGGCTGTCCGACATAAACCTCCTCTTTGACCTTCCCATAAAGAAACGCCGATTTTACATCTAACTGATATACTTTGAAGTTCTTCCAAGACGCAAATGCAAGGAAAATTCTGATTGCCTCTAATCGTGCTACAGGAGCATAGACTTCTGTAAAATCAATCCCCTCCTGTTGACTAAATCCCTGAACAACGAGTCGAGCTTTGTTTCTTATAACAACTCCTCTGTCGTCTCTCTTACACTTAAATACCCATTTTGTATTGATTTTCCTCTGATCATCCGGCAAATCCACTAACTTCCACACTCCCAATTTCTCGAATTGACTAAGTTCCTCCTACATTGCATTGACCCAAGAGTCTTCAGTAAGCGCCTCTTTGTAAGTTCTTGGCTCAACCTGCGAGATAAAACAACTCAATGAGAATTCAGTTTGCAAAGGAGCAACTTTTGTATAAAAACATGTAAGCCCTTTATCAGTCTGTCTACGAGTGCGAACGCCTGTCTGCAATTCTCCTATGATCAACTCCTCTGGATGATATGAAAAAGTTCGCGGCATCACTTCGCTTGGAACATCTACATTGCCCTCTAGATTAGTAACATTCTGATTTGCATCTTGTTCACCAACTTGGTTTGTTTGACTTGAAATCTGAATTTGCTCCCCCTCAGAATCTGAATCACCATGATCAAAGACTGGCATGTTTTCAGCTTCTTGATTATCATCCTGAACCGACTGATTATCCTGAGCAACTTCATTCTGTTGGACATCATCATGTACACCAGCATTACTCGGACCTGCTTCATCATCATTTGAAGTTTCCTGTGGTCACCTCGAATACTCAGCTGGGAACCTTAGCTGTGACTCGTATTCACGCAAAATATCCAACTCATCAAAGAAATCTTCATCATCCTCTGATTCTTCTCTCATGTCAAACGAATCCCACATTTTGTCATAATGATAACGCCATGAATCACTAGGATTCTGCGGCGGCATAGTATAACCTTGACATTCAACATTTGTAGCTTCAATAATCCATTTTTCACTTGGAACGAAGACACGTCGCATCGGATTTGCATAACCAACAAATATTCCCTCAATGCTCTTCGGACCAAACTTTCCATGAGGCTCTATAACAGTACAGGGTGACCCGAACGGTTCTAGATACTTCAAATTCGGTTTACGGTTATTGATTAGCTCAAAGCATGTTTTGTTGAACTTCTTGACAGTGAGAACCCTATTGAGCGTATAGCATGCGGCGGAAACAGCTTCAGCCCAAAAATTTATCGGTAACTTTGAATCTGCGAGCATAGTTCTAGCCGTCTCGATTAGTGTCCGGTTTTTGCGTTTTGCGACTCCATTCTGCTGCAGAGTGTACGGAGCACTAAACTCATGCAATATACCTCTTTCATCACAAAATTCTTCCATCTTGCTATTCTTGAATTCTGTACCATTATCACTTCGAATTCTTTTGATACGCCTTTGGTACAGATTCTCAATTTTTCTGAACAACGCCATCAAACTGTCATACGTTTCATCTTTCGTCTTCAAGAAAGAAACCCACGAAAATCTGGAATAATCATCAGTAACGACCAAATAGTAGTAATCTCCTGTAATACTTTTGACATTCACAGGACCAAACAAATCCATGTGAAGTCTTTCTAGAGGTCTCGAAACTGAATTGACTTGCTTTGTAGGATGTGACTTTTTATTCTGCTTGCCTTTAACACAGCTAATGCACTCCCCTTCCAGATGAAAACCTTTGACATGAACTCCAAGAACCAAATCATTGTGCACCAAGTGATTCATTTTCCTTAGCTGAATATGCCCCATCTTGCGGTGCCACAATCTCGATTCTTTCTCAGTTGCTCTAGAAACAAAACAATGTGCTTGACCAGTAGATGTAGTTGCTACACTCATATCTAACATATATAAATCATTCACTCTAGGTGCCCGCATGATAATCCATTCTTCAGGGATAACAAATCCTGGTTTCAAGATCAAACATTCTTTATCAGTAAAGTGAGTAGTATAGATATTGTCACAAATCTGCGAGATACTCAGCAGATTGTTCTCCAGCTCAGTAATGTAGTTAACTCTTTCAAACGTCATAATCCCGTTGGATAACGTTCCTTCACCAATAATTCGACCACCTTCATGACCAGCAAATCCTACATAACCACCATTGATATTTCTCACATCATACAGCAACGCAGTCTTCCCTGTCATATGTCTTGAAGCTCCACTATCCATGATCCATCTGGATACAAGTTTTGAAAGATCCTGCACATAACAAACTTTGAATTAACCAACTTCAATAAAGATGCCGATTCATGCTTCGCGATCAAGGAAGCTCCGGCAATTCAAACTGCTTAGTTGAACATGGTGTCCACCCAGGCCTCATCAGCCTTAGGTGTAACCTTGACTCTCGCAATTTGAATTTTAAATTTTTCAGCCTTAAGAGGTGGAAAATTTGCATCATAATCAACCGAAATTGATTCTTCAGCCTTTTTCACTTCAGAAGTTGAAATTTTCATTTCTGTTTTTGGTTTCCAAACTTGTTGAGATAAAGCAACCCGCTTGTAAAATTTGTCATTTTTAGTTACCACTTTCTTTACGGGTTCATTTTTCACTTTGATGTTGTCATTTTTCACACTCTTTTTCTCAACAACCATTTGTGCTTTACCCTTCTCGTCAACTTTCTTCTGTTGAATCTTCACAGTTTCAGTCTTAGGCTTCACATTGGTACACTTTCGTGCAATGTGACCAACTTGATTACATCTAAAACATGTTCGAGTATCAACAACTCGACTTGTACCTTCAGACTGATACTGTGAAGCTCTTTTCTTAAAGAACTCTTCATTCGATTTTGAAAAAATCTCATTTTCCTCATCAGAAAGTGAACTTGAACCGTTCACAAACACCTTCTTTTCAGCAAACCTTTTGTTTTGAAAACTCTTTTTCTGATAACTCTTACCACCCCGATAACCACCCGACCAATTGTTTCGATTGTTATTATAAAAACATGATGGCACAACAGGCTTTTTGTAGTAAGCTTTATCTTTCTCAAAATTCATTTGCCTTTTTGTTTGTTTCAAACTGTTCACTTCTGACAACTCAACTTCAACCAATTTGAAAACATTTGTCAACTTTTTCACATTAACATTATCAATGGGAAACTCAGAATCCGAATACAACTTATCAGATCCAGCCATCTTGTACATCACAAGACCCGGTTCATCACTTAAGTTGTTTTTGGATTTTGGTTTCTGAATGTACTTGTCCAAGAAACACCCATCTTCCTCAGTAGTGTCACTATCCATTTTTAGCACATTTTCAACAACACCTTTTACTATATCATTTTGGACACTATCGTCATTGGAAGATGTGAACGTGACATCAATTGAATCTGGAAGATTCATTTCACTTTCTTCTTCAATTTCAACCAACCCTAATTGCTTTTTCGTGTAGTTATCAAGAACAGGTGGTGGAACTTGATGAAAACCCACCCCAGTTCCATCAGAATACACATCTTCGCCTGCTTTGTCTTTACCGATGGGTTTGGGAATAATGTGTTGCAAAACAAAGCTTGCGGAGCTGTAACTGTTAAGCTTCAACTGGATTCGCTCATTTTCAATTTCAGCCTCTTGAAATTTAAGTTTCAGTTTAGCGATTTCATCCAGTTGTTGGTTGATTGATTCTTCTTTTACTCTAAGCACTGCTTTTAGGTGTTCATTTTCTTTATAAGTTTTACCATTTCGATCATCGTTATCTTTCATTGTGCTTTTGAGTTTTTCAAACTTCTCAGAAATCTGACGGTTTTCAAGAATTAACTTTTCATTTTCCTTTTTAACCTTTTCATGATCAATTTTATCATTTTCAATTTGACTAGTTAATTCTCTTATCCGTTCAGTTGAAGCTTTAATTGTTTTGTCACGATCAAGAATTTGATTCTCAACACTTCTGACCTTTGCTGTCAGATCATCAACTTTCTTCCCGTTGAGATATGTGACTGTGTTACAAAATTTGCACTCTTTGTTGCAATTTTTGCAATCAGCATTTCCATCAATTTGTTTACCTGATGCATTTGTTGACAAGTTTGAACTGACCTGGCTTTTTGACTCAGACACAGAGTTAGAGTCTACCTCAAGTGCCTTAGCAGCCAGCACTTTGTCAGCCATTTTTCCCAGATTCTCTGCAGTTAACTCCTGCGTTGTGTCAATAACTCCAGTATCAATCTTCTTTGATTTTTCTTGCTCTTCTTTCTCCTTCCTCTCTTTCTCTTCTTTCTCTTTCTCATCTCCAGTTCCCCACCATTTATTCTGCCAATAGTCATCCTCTTCTTTGTACCCCTTGATTATGGCTTCGATATCAAGCATTTTGTCATCAATCGCAATATTTCCATATTCATCAAGATAACACTCTCTGTCCGGATCCCATCTTCTCGCTCTCTTCGCTTCCAAATAGATACGAGATATTCTAATTATTTTGTTTTCAGCCAGCATTTTTCTGTATCTATATTTCTGCTCTTCAATTCTATCGTCTTTCCATGGAATTGGTTCGTCGTTTTTCGCCATGAATGCGTAACCAACCGCATCTTCGTCAGATAAAACCACTTGACTCCAATCATACCCTTCATCATCATAAATCACCGCAAGAGCTCTAGATTTCTCTTTGTTGTCTTCAACCTGCTTCAATCTGGGCGGCTCAGATTTATTCTGATGATAAATTGCCTTCTTGTAATAATCATCTCTGAAAGGATTCTCCGACTCATCAGCATATGCGTTTCTGCATTCTCGCTTGAAGTGACCTTTCTGCTTACACTTGAAGCAAGTCACCTTGGACTTATCGAACCCCAATTTGGTAGATGGACCACCAATTGTCTTCCTGCCGGTAATTTCCATGAAACGCTGTGCTCGACGAACAGCACTGGCCATAGCCCAACGAATATCGATCAGTTCCATTTCCTCCGGATCAATCTGATCATAATCTTCTTTCGTCAGATTGGTGTTGCCTATCTTCCCAGCTACTAACCCTTCATACGATTCCAACACTGATGCTAGGAAGATCATCTGCTGTTTGGCCGACTCTTCATCAAAATTCTTAGCATTCTTTAAATCTATTGCGATGTTGCATTGAAAACGATTCTTTGCATCAGAATGATTTGCAGATGATGAAGATCCACTGTGATAACCACTGTGATTTCCACTGCTTTGACCACTTTGACTTTCTTTGCTTGCTGTGGACACATTCTCAGCAGAAAATGCAGTCTTGGGAGAAGTTGCTTTCGGCATCATGCTTTTTGGATAATACAAATCCAAATTCTGCTGGTAAGATGAGTGATTGACTTTGTATGTCTTCTTCAGTTCCAACTCGTGACTCTCGAGTTTCTCAATCAGCAAATCTAATGTCAACTTTTCTGGTGCCTTAATGGTATTCTTCAGCATCAGCGCATAATATCTCCAATCCATCTCGTCAGGCAACGAATCGAACAATTTGTCGATAAGATCTTCTTCAGGATATCTGATATCATGTCTTACTAATTCCAGCTTCAGATGACCAAACCTTTCTATCATTTTACAAACTGACTCGTTCTTTAAACAGCCAAACATATCAAACTCTTTCCTAAGTAGTTTCATTTTGTTTTTCTTGATTTCTTCACTACCTATACATTTATTTTCTAACTTTTTCCAAAGATCTTTTGCATTTGAATAATCGATCAAAGAGATTATGTCTTCCCGAACTGACTGAAACAACAAAGCTACACACTTTTGTTCAGCTACAAACGAATCAATCTCCTCAGCTGTTCTTAAAGTTTCACCATTTTTGTTTCCATTTTCATAACCGTTTTTCAAACTCTTCCAGCTGGGAAATGCGAATGCCATCAACCAATCTTCAAACTTTCTTGACCACCGACAATATTCCTCGATAGCCATTAGCTTTGGAGGTTTATTGAATGTTCCAAAGGCACTTTCAGATTCCCAAGCTTCCTTTTTCTTCTCTTTCGACGGATTCTCATTGTTGTTGCTTGACGAAGAATCATCGTTTCCGGAATTTCCAGCGAATGCGTACATGTCGCTAAACGGGTTCAAGAATATGTCATCCATCTTGAATGTACCTGCAAAAATCAGCAAACACTTAGAAAGTTTTTTGAAATTTTTGAAAACTGTGACAAATGAGTGAACTATCAATTTTGTGACAAATAAGCAAAATCACGTATGTCACAAAAGCGAAATCAGTTTTAATGACACTAAAGCGAAATCAGTTTTTGACTTATAAGCGAAATCAGTAGTGTGTTGTCACAAAAGCGAAATAGCACTTGTCCTTATAAGCGAAATAAGTATATGTCCCTAAAAGCGAAATCAGGTTGTTCAGATAAGCGAAATCAAGCTTATGTCCGTATGAGCGAAAGTGATAATGTCCGAATAAGCGGAACTACTCAATGTACGAATAAGCAAAACCTACGATGTCCGTAAAAGCGAAACCTTCGATGTCTGTAAGAGCGAAACAAGCAGTGTACGAATAAGCGGAACCTTATGGTTCTTATGAGCGAAACCTTCAGATTACCGAAAAAGCGAAACCTGGTTTTTACCCAATTTTTACCATTTTTAAGTCGAGTTTTAACCTGAAACTTTCTAGGGTTTGTTAAACGTATGTTTTACACGTTATACTTGAATTTTAGGCCATTTCAACCGTAGGAACCAGTTTAAATCGAAAAAGTATGAGAGAAAATGAGTAGAAGTAAGATAATTTTGTCGAATCAGCTGTAGTAGTATGAACTCCTCGTCCTGAAGCTCTGATACCACTTGTTGGACCGTTTTGTGACCCTGAAAAGTCAGTCAAGGACGTTCATCTTCACGTATAAAGGCGGAATCAGTATACACGAAGTTACACAGCTTTTCTCTTTCAATTTCCTTCTCTATTATTGCTTTCTGATTACAATTTGACAGAGTTCTGTTACACAAGCAATAACTATGTTCCGCTCCAACGTACACACATAAATGATATGGTTTCGCTCATAAGACTATATATAGGCCATGTGGTTTCGCTCATATGACCTGACACATAAGCGAAACCTCATTAATACCCTATGAGCGAAACCCCTTGACTAATAAGCGAAACCTTAAAGACCCTTGGAGCGAAACCTATGACCTAATGTACATATAAGCGAAACATCTATCATATCCTATGTACACATAAGCGAAACTACAACATTAAGACCTAATTTGACTTTCAAGCTCCTATGTTGACTTATATTGACCTAAGACATGATGTAGACGTAGTCAACAGACATTTCTTGCACCAACAGCTAATCACTCATATCTCGCGCTATCCCTTCCCCACTAATTATCATAGTTCGATTTCGATTGTGATTCGAGTTCGATTTCGATTGAGTTCGATTGTGTTTCGAGTTTTGATTGATTTCGACAACATTCATAACTAAACATGCACAAGTAACACATAAGGCACACACACACGTATAACCATTTTTCCAATTGCGTAGTTCGGGTTTCGATTCGATGTCGATTTGATTAGCATAGTTCGATTATCGATTAGTTAACTTTATCGCATTGTTACTTCCTATAGTTCTCAATCGTAAGTCGAATAATTCGTATCGATTATTGTAAGCATTGACACTTACTCCACATAATACAACTAAAATAGACATATAAAAGAAATATACTACAAGTCACGTCGTGTAATCGGTCGTTGACTTCGACCTTGACCTGACTTTGACTTTTGAAAACACGGGGTGTTACATGTTGGACCATTCAAGATCGTTGAAAGAATCGGAAAAGTAGCCTACGGACTTGAGCTGCCTCCTGAACTTGGAAATGTTCATCCAACTTTCCACGTGTCCAATCTGAAAAAGTTTTTGGCTGATGAAAAGCTCCACACCCCCTTGATGAAATTCGTGTCGACAACACGATGCACTTCGTCGAGAAACCTGTGGAAATATTGGACCATCAAGTCAAGAAACTCAAGCGCAAGCGCATACGGATAGTCAAAGTTCGCTGGGAATCCAAACGTGGCCCAGAGTTTACTTGGGAACGAGAGGATCAAATGAAGGCGAAATATCCACACCTTTTCCCACAAGTTTCCTGTAATTAAATTTCGGGACGAAATTTCCAAAAGTAGGGGAGACTGTGACATCTGTGTATTTTAACCCTTATACTATTCCGAACAACTTTGTATTTAATAAAATATGGTCTTTTAATTTCAATAGTTGTTTAATTATTTGTGACATTAGTACGTTTTCAATCACTGTTCAATTCTGAACTCTCAAACCTATTCTGGAAGTGAAATCATAAACCGTTACGTAAACATAATCAATTTAATGCGACATACACTCCAGAACTGTGACATAAGACAAACATACCCTAAATACCCTTTACATAACTTAGAAATAAGTTTCGAAGGATTCGGTATGGAAAAAACATGTTTATTCGAACTTTAGAACTAATTGTGACAAAACTGCGAAACGAACGTTGGTGACCGCCCGGATAATATTTAAATCCTAAAAATATTCTGTTATGATTAAAATTTTATTTTTAATCATGTCCGTGTTGAAAAATAAATTAAAACGCTTAAAAATGTTATTTCTCAAAGTTTAAGCGCGTACCGCGTGTTACTGCGTAACACCGTGCTTCTACTACAAAACGCAGACAACGCAGCCAGTCTCGGCAACTGAAATTTATTTCAGTAATATTTTGGCGAGTTTATTTTTATAGAATAATAAAAATAATTTAGAACGCCATAAACCGGGATTTAAACGCTAGATAAAATACCCGGTATCCAGTTAAATACCTGTTTTTATCTATTTTTACCATTCAAAAATTACATTTAACCCCCCCCCCCCATATGATTTTCGGTCACTAGGACCCACCATCCACTCAAAGATTTCATTCTTATTTTATTAAGATTTTGCTTGATTTGGTGGACAAGATTTTGAGAGATGAAGATTATAAGTATGGCACTTGGATACAAGATCATTTCATTTCAACACTACACTCCATCTTCCCCTCTCTCTCTCTCTCTCTCTCTCTCTCTCTCTCTCCCAAACCGTAACACCCCACCACCATCACCATCACCATTTTCATCTTTCAATCTTGTTCTTGAAGATTAAACCCCATTCCAAGCTAATTTCAAGTTGGTGTGAAGATCCAAAGGAGTTACCAAGGTGTTTTCAAGTGATTTCAAGCTCCATATCATCAAAATCTCATCAAAAACTCACTTAAATCTTGAAGGTATAAAGTTTATGTTTAAATCATACACTTGATTCTTGGTTGTTCTTGATGATTGGAAGTTTCTCTTGAATCTTGGAATTTTTCACGAACTTGAAATCTAAAAATAAATGGGTCTTGATATAAAATAAAAATGGTAGTATATATGTGTGTATATAACCGTATATATATGTATATGTACGCGTATGAGATTTGAGTTTTGAGTTGATTTTTGATAAATACTTGTTTAGGATGTTTGCTTGCATGAACAAGATTATGTGCAAATATGTTTGAGATATAAAGGAGTGATTGAATCATGAGTTATAATTTGAAATAATGTTAGTATTTTGACTTATAAATGGCCGAAAATTTATTAGACATATTTGAGAATTTTTAAGTTGTTGCTTGTTCTTGAATGATAGTTACAATGCAAGTGTTTGATGATTTGTGCATGATATGATGAATGATCAATTAAATCAGTAAGTAAACATGAATAAATTACATGTTTGATGCATTTAAGTTCATATGAAATGATGATAATATGACTGTGTGCTTTAGACACTTGTACATAAGAATACATGTTGATTTAAAGCTCAAGAAATGATAAAAAATGATTGTATGACAAAAATGTTTTAGAACAGATTATATACACTAAAAATAACATTATTTGGTATATTATAATGGCATGAAACTTTGTCATAGGTTTGATAGCTTTGCATGTTGTCAATATAGCTTAGAAAGTGGTAAAATATGTGAAATTTGCATGATTTATGTGCTTTATGTGAGACCTGCACTATCATGAGTATAACCACTATTTTATTTAGTAAATAATATGGGTTATGTTAAAATATCAAGTCGTTACGACTTGGGATGGTTAGGGTAACGTTTGATGCAAAACTATGCGATAAAACGGTTAAAAATCGGCTTTTCGGGGGATTTTTATAAAACTTTTTTAGATCAGTAACTAAATTGATATTTTTGTTATAAAAATAAGTATTTTAACTCATATTAAGTTTACTTGGTGTTTGGTTAGTCATACGTGACTTCCGACGCCCAAAAAACGTTACCGAATCACTAAAATACGTGTTTTTCAACATACACTAGAATGGGTTGTTCATGGGTAAATTTTTATGTGTTACAATGTGTTATGTGTTTTACAATATGTGTATGATGACATGTTAATACTTGACAAAATTATGTGCATTACGCTATTATTAGTATGTCACATTTGAGTATATATATCACGACGTGCAAATCGTAGATATATTGCTTATAACATGATAAGGGTCACCAATAAAATCGTTCAAGTCGCAAAGTTTTTAAAATATATAT
The DNA here is from genome assembly GCA_030545235.1 of Helianthus tuberosus. Taxonomy (NCBI): domain Eukaryota; kingdom Viridiplantae; phylum Streptophyta; class Magnoliopsida; order Asterales; family Asteraceae; genus Helianthus; species Helianthus tuberosus. Next base: position 71,114 of record JARYGA010001102.1, read on the forward strand.
GAACTCATATATATATATATATATATATATATATATATATATATATATATAGGGTGGGGTTCTAGAGTGAACACTAGTGAGCTTGCGAACTGAGTGAACAAATCCTGGCGATTGATCTACACACGTGTATGGCCAGGGTCTCATCATCAAATCGTAAAATACACCAGTGTATTTCAACATCAAATCCTGGCCATTGATCTACACACGTGTATGGTCAGGATTAGTTCACTCAGTTCGCAAGCTACACTAGTGTTCACTCTTGAACCTAATCCTATATATAATATATATATATATATATATATATATATATATATATAAATACACCAATATAATAAAAAATAATAACTTTTCGAGAAAATCTCAAAGTTATGTGAAAATTCTAAGTATCAGAGAAACTTAGGTATTTTTGTGGATTTTTTATTATTAAATCGTTCTTATTTAATTTAGGACGAATAAACAATTTGAGGGATTGTGTTAACATATAAAAACGCACCCAAAGGTGATTACATAGTTCCCCTATTTTACGTTTTTAAATGTTTTGGGGTGAAGCATATGTGCATAACTTTACTTTCGTTTTCATGACATTATACATGTTTTATTACATATTACATATAATACATTATTTCAAAGACATTTTATGGTATATTGACTTAGTATACCTAACATTTGGCTTCAAAGACATTTTATTGGCATATTGACTTAGTATGCCTAATGCATGGTTTTACAAAGACATTTCTCATGACATGCTTACATTGAAAAGGACATTTGGTATGTTTAACGGGTTAGTAGGACATTCATTAACATTGATCAAGCCGCTCGGTAGTATGTAATAGCGCTATAGGACTTGACAAATCCCGTTCCCGCTTTCTAGGTATTTCGGAAGGGGAATGACAGAATCCGAATACATTTTTTTTTTATAAACCTTGATCCTGATAAGGGTTTATCCGACAGTGTCAAGGCTTGAGTGTATGCGATAGACAAACCACATAAATGTTCATATCAATAAAAGCAATGGTTTTCAAAACATAACTTTTGTTTTAAACTTTTGTTTATTCAAAGACTTTATTTTGTACATGACATTTTGATTACATAAGACATTTGTATATACATGACATTATGCATTTTGCTTGAGTAAGTACTATTTATTCGCCATACAAGACATGGTTTATACTGGACATTTGACATTTGACATTGGACATTGACATTTATACAAGACATTATTTCATGGTTATTAATAAGTGATTTAAGTAACGAGACATGTGTAATATGATAAAAGCATGGTGGATACGCCGCTGGTGCTTCCTATATATAAGTGCTTTTGTTGTATTGCATATCGTGGGGTTATCTAAACCACTTCAACAAAGACAAGACATTGACATATTTTATACATATTATTTTCATTTGGTTATTTACTTAGTCATACATCATTCTTTTATATCATTTGATTTTCATATGATTTTATAAAAGAAAATATTTTATAAGGTTCATGACCACTTTTCATTAAACATTTCTTTTAAACATTCAAAGTCATGAATCTTCAACACTAAACCTATGTTACTCACAGGAATTTTTATGCTGACGTATTTACTTTCACATATGTTTCAGGAGTGAATATTTGATGTGAGCAAGCTACACTTAGGGCGACGTGGGCCTTAGCAATATAAAATCAAGAAAGTTATCATCCTTTATGTTATGTGTTTTATTTGAACTAAGACAATGTAATAATTTAAGCTTGTAAAACTTAACTTTAATTATCATGTGTTTTGAAACAATAATTCTGCCACACGACTCCCCGACGTTTCCACCGCGGTTTGTTGTTTTACGCGGTCGGGTGTGACAGTTGATAAGGAGGAGTGAAGTCGCCGGAATCGCCATTGCCGGAGAGAGGTCTAGGGTTTGAAAACTGAGAAGAGATATATTGTTTTAGATTAGAGAGAAAGAAGAGAGTGTGTGTGTTTATATATTGTTTTATTTTTTAAGTTTTGTACAAAATGGCCCCTTGATAAAAGTTCTTTACAAAATAGCCCATGAGAAGGTGAAATGACAAGAATGCCCTCATGTGCAAGGCACATGACCAGATTTAACCAAAAAATCTAATTGTGTTAAGGCTAAAGGACATAACGTGCAATATTTTGAAACGTTAAGGACAAAACTCATCAATTTTAAAGGTAAAGGACAGCGCTTGAAATTTGGGACAAACATAAAGGACAAAACTTGTAATTTACTCATTTATCAATATATACACAGTTGTGTTTAATAAAATTTAAATATCCGAACCCGTGAGTATTCACGGGTGATAATCTAATACCTTAATAAGGAGAAAGAAGATTTTCGATATTATTAAAATCTTTGTGTAAAAGATAGTTGATATCATAATATATAACTTAATAAAGAGAAAGAAGATTTTCGATATTTTTAAAGAAGAACCGTGTGTATGTGTGTATTATGAATTCAAAATGAATCGATTTGTTGATTATAATTGATTGAAAAACTTAGTTATATAGAAATGACTTGGATTCCTTTTTAGTTTACATATTATAGAAGTAGAGACATGGGAAATATATTAAAAAAGATAAAGATAAAAATATAGATATTGATTAAGAGTTAATTGCTCGGATAGTCCCTGTGGTTTGCCTTTTTTTCATGTTTAGTCCCCACCTTTTCAAAATAGCATGTTTGCTCCCTGTGGTTTAACAAACTGTTACTCGAATAGTCCTTGCACTAGATGGGGGTTAACTTCTGGTGTTAAATGGGTGTGAAATGACCAAAATGCCCTTACTAATAAATAAAACATAAAAATTAAATAAAAAAAAAACAAACCCACCCCCTCCTCTATTTCTTTCTCTCGACATCTTTCCCTGGAACACCATCAACACAAAAATGTTCCACCACCACAAAAATGTTGCTCAAGAAAACAATATCCCAACCCCCATCACACCCACAACCTGTATCTCTCTCATTATCAACATCTTATTTATGTAATCCTCTCAATTTCCCACATGGGCATCGAATATCACCCCTCAAAAAGTCCCAATTCATCATCAAAAATCGTTATCATCTTCTTTTTCAAACGTGCACAGCTATGGCACAGTGGACTATGAGAACAAGCCCGCAACAAGAGTCACTTGGAAAGCTATTTACAAGCGGATTTCATTGATGGGTAATCCTAAAAAAGGGGACACCGAGGTGTTGGATTCTTGGCCAAGAAGCTTTCTGAAGCAGCATCCCTACAAAATCAACCAATCAAAATTCAGTCAACACAAGTCAAACTCAAATTCAAATTAAGTCAACTGATCTCAAAATTCAAAATTCTCACCCGCCGGAAACACTAGCTGTGACAGCACATGGTTTGAGAACATTATGATCATGATTCGCCGGAGTTGAAACTAACGGTGACGGAGATAGAAATTTAGGTTTAGTAAGCTAGGGCGGAGCTGTCTTTCCCTAAATAGGTTACCGCCAGTGGTGTTGACGGTTGCCGGAGATGAGACGGCAATGGTGTTGATTCTTCTGATGGTGTTGATTCTTCTCAGAAGGCATTTGTAAGTTGTAAACGGGTGGGGTCAGTCGCCGGAGAAGATGACCGGAAAATCACAGGGTCGCTGGAGAAGATGACCGGAAAAAATGGGGTGGGGGAATGAAGTAATTAGAGAAGAAGAAAGATGGAGTGGGGGTGGGTTTGTTTTTTTTATGTTTTAATTATTAGTAAGGGCATTTTGGTCATTTCACACCCATTTAACAACAAAAGTTAACCCACATCTAGTGTAGGGACTATCCGAGTAACAATTTGTTAAACCACAGGGAGCAAACATGCTATTTTTAAAATGTGGGGACTAAACATGAAAAAATGGCAAACCACAGGGACTATCCGGGCAATTAACTCTATTGATTAATTTAAATAAGATTATGGTAAGTTATACTAGTGGGATTGCCCGCGCGTTGCAGCGGGTGTCCCGAATGATTTCGTATTCAATTTGTTTTTTCAGTTATATACGTATAGCTACAGAACACAAATCAAGCGTTTAAGTCACTTATAGCTACAGAACACAAATCAAGCGTTTAGACAATAAGTTTCTGCTCGTAACACAAACTAACGTTGACAATATCGATGTTTATTTAATGAAGTACTGTAACAACTATGACTATTATAACAGCCAAAGCTATGCTTCCTCCATCATACCATCCTTCTTTGATCCCCTGAAAATACAGTACAAGATTACAAAAAAAAAAAAGGAAACGGAAATATTATTATCTTATGATAAACAAGATATGATTCGCTTACCTCTGTTTTTATTCCTAGAGACAAAGAAGCAGCAGCCGCTACCATCAAGATGATTAAGGTCGTATCGCGACAAGCATCCAACAGAAACCTCTATCAAACAGAAAGAATGTAATTAATCAAATTATCACATAACCAAACATAAAAAGGAATCAAGTTATCCCAGAGAAAGACGAAGAGTAAGTACCCAAAAACTTTGCCCCATTTTCCGCAGGTATATGTTTGATCCAAACACATTTTTCCTATCTAAGATGTTCGCCTCTTCTTCTTGAATTCCCTTATCGGGATTCGTCTTCAGCTTCTCTGCCAATCCCTTAACCTGTTGCGTTCATTGAACGGAAACAAAGAACAATGTGATCAGCCAGAGGATGATGAACAAACGTGCTGTGAGCATCTATCACAAACTTAATTACCCCTCCGAAGTTCTGCAATTGTTTTTTATTATTCTTGACGCTTAAAATGAAATATATTATTTAAAAACTTGAGCTTTTAATAATCATTTAGCTATCAATCAAGAGTTTAAATAACTAATCCAAAACACAGAGGGCTCCATCTCTACTTGATGCAACCCACGGTCATGATCATCAACCATCATTATGTTGGAAAATTGGGTGTGATTGAATGGATGTCCCAAATGGTAAAACACTTGTCCCACATCGGTGTGGGGACAAAGTGGAAGGTTATTTATAAGGTAATATATTTGCCTAGCTAATATAACTTTAAGACATGTTTTACCATAAGTCCTATGCGCGAGCGCGCAGGGGGGGGTGCAAAAATTGGAACCGGAATTTAGTTGAACTCGTGTAAACCCGCACGTCTTGCGGACACGAATGCAGTTCCGAAAACCCAGGGCCCGCGTGTGGCAGTTTTTTGCAACCATTCTGTAACGGGTTGATTTTTTTTTTTGTAACTGAAGTAATATTCAGTATTGATGAGAATTAACATTGGTTTCAGTTATGATTGTCATCAGTTTCGAAACCAGCATCCGTTATGGTTCTCTACAATGATGAGGCCAGTTATGATTCTCTACAATGATGAGGCCAGCATCTGTTATGATCTGTGCCTATAAAACCCAATGCAGATAACCAGTTTGATATACCAATTTACCAGCTTCTCTTCTCTCTTTGTCTCAGTGTTCTGCAACACAGTTCTTTGTTCTTTTCAAGCAAGTGCTCAAGTCCGGCAGTGCGCGGTGCTGCTTCGAACCGGCGTACCCTGGGAACAGACGACGAATCTGTTTAAGGGAATTGTGTTAAACACAAGCCCGGTTTCAATCGTTTACTGTTTTACATCTTCTTTTCTACTTCTGATTCATTTGCTGTTCTGGTCAGTGGTTTCAAACAGTGGTTGACCAGTGTTTACTGATTAGTGATTGATTAGTTCTGATCAGTTGTTTACTGATCAGTGGTTGATCAGTTGTTTCAGATCAGTGGTTATTTTACTAATAAACTTAAACAGATCCGTTTTACTAATTGTTTCTGCATTTGTTCTTTTCAGAATGACGTCCCAGCCCATGTCTACCTCTGTTTCTGCAGTCATGACTGCTGTGATGACTTCTGCTGTTGCTGTCACAACCGGTCTGGTTGCGCCACTGCCCAACGCAGTCTCACATGCTGAGAAACCTGAGAAATTCAACGGTCTGAATTTCAAACAGTGGCAGCAAAAGATGTTCTTTTATCTGACCACTCTGAACCTAGCACGGTTCTTGACTGAAACCGTTCCCCATGTGGATGAAGGGGATATGAATGCTCAATCAGTGAGCGCGGTTCATGCTTGGAATCATTCGGATTTCTTGTGCCGCAACTATATCTTGAATGGTATGGTTGATACGCTTTACAACGTGTATTGTAAAGCCAAGACTGCCAAAGAGTTGTGGGAGTCTCTGGACCGCAAATATAAAACAGAAGATGCAGGCACTAAGAAATTCGTGGTGGCTAAATTCTTGGACTTCAAAATGATAGACTCTAAAACTGTCATTAGCCAAGTTCAAGAACTTCAAGTTATTCTTCATGATATTCATGCGGAAGGAATGGTGCTCAGCGAGACATTCCAAGTTGCGGCTATGATTGAAAAGCTACCACCAAGCTGGGTTGATTTCAAGAACTATCTCAAGCATAAGCGGAAGGAAATGACCATTGAAGATCTTGTGGTTCGCCTTCGCATTGAAGAAGATAATAAAGTTGCTTTGAAAAGGATTGATAATCCTGAAACGGCAAAGGCTAATATTGTTGAGCATGGCCAATCTTCGAAGGGAAACAAGAATGGTGGAAAAGGTGGAAAGAAAGCTCATGGGAAACGCTCCAACCTTGGTCCTAAGGGAGGAGTTGGGAAAAAGAAGTTCCAAGGAACTTGCTATAATTGTCAGAAACAAGGCCATAAGGCCAACGAATGCAAGCTTCCAAAGAAGGAAAATGCTCGACAAGTTAACATGGTTCATGAGGTTGATAACCTCATTACTATGGTCATGGACCTCTCGATTTTGGTCACGGAAGTTAACTTGGTTGGGCAAAACCACAACGATTGGTGGATTGATACGGGGGCTACCCGTCATGTGTGTTTTAACAAGAACTTGTTTAGCACCTTCAAGGATGTGACTAATGGTGAAAAGGTTTTTATGGGAAATTCCGCCACGGCCGAAATCAAAGGCGAGGGGAATGTGGTTTTGAAAATGACTTCTGGAAAGGAACTCACTTTGTCAAATGTGTTGTATGTTCCAGAAATTCGTAAGAACCTTGTGTCGGGGTGGCAATTGAACAAGTTTGGGTTCAAAATGGTGATTGAGTCGGATAAGGTCGTGTTGACCAAAAATGGTATGTATGTTGGTAAGGGCTATGCCCTAAATGGAATGTTCAAACTCAATGTAATTGTCGTGAATGCAATGAAAGAAAACGCTACTAGTTCTACTTACTTGATTGAGTCCTCTTATCTTTGGCATGGTAGACTTGGTCATGTTAATTATAATTCCATTCGTCGTTTAATTAAACTTGATTGCATACCAACATTCGATATCGACTCAATTAATAAATGTGAAACTTGCGTAGAAGCAAAACAAACGAAATCGTCATTCAAAAAGGTTGAACGACTCACCGAACCCCTCGAGATGATCCACACTGATGTGTGTGATCTAAAAGCAATTCCTACTCGTGGTGGGAACAAGTACTTCATCACGTTCATTGATGATAGTACTAGGTATTGCTATGTGTACTTACTTAAGAGTAAGGACGAGGCTATTGACAAGTTTATCTTGTTCAAAGCTGAAGTTGAGAATCAACTAAATCGGAAAATCAAAATCGTAAGGAGCGACCGAGGAGGTGAATATGTTTCACCTTTTATTGACGTATGTGCAAAAAGTGGAATCATCCACGAACTCACAGCTCCTTACTCCCCTCAATCAAATGGCATAGCGGAACGGAAAATCGTACCTTGAAAGAAATGATGAATGCCATGATGATAAGTTCTGGTGTAAACCAAAACATGTGGGGGGAAGCAATCTTATCGGCAAATTATATGTTGAACATGATACCCAATAAGAAAAAGAATGTAACACCTTACGAATTATGGACGGGAAAGAAAGCACCGTATAAATCCTTGAAAGTGTGGGGGTGTCTAGCTAAGGTGGTGGTCACACCACCTAAGCGCCTACTAATAGGTCCCAAAACGGTGGATTGTGTACTTATAGGATACACCCGTCCTTATGGTCCTTATCGTTTTATTGTGCATGATTCCAAGAACCCTGGAATATGCAAAGGCACCTTAATCGAATCTAAAGATGCAACATGGTTTGAACATGTGTTCCCATGCTTAGATAGAAGTGAACCGAGTTCTTCTAGACCGGTTGAGGAAATTGTTCCCGAGGGTGAAGTTGAAAACGATGAACCTCGAGAACAATCTAAGACTGAGGACGTTGAAATCAGGAAGAGTAAACGACAAAGGACTGAAAAATCTTTTGGTCCTGAATTTCTTACCTATATGGTAGAAGATGAACCTCAAACGTACCAACAAGCGGTGCATTCCTCAGAAGGACCTCAGTGGAAGGAGGCAATCAAAAGTGAGATAGACTCTATCTTACAAAACCATACTTGGGAACTAGTGGATCTTCCTCAAGGATGTAAACCACTAGGATATCGATGGATCTTCAAGAAGAAGATGAAACCAGGTGGAACCATCGATAAATACAAAGCAAGGTTGGTGATCAAAGGATATAAACAACGAGAAGGTTTAGATTACATATTCGCCAGTTACGCGAATAACATCCATCAGGTTGGTGCTTGCCATTGCCGCCATTAGAAGTTTGGAAGTTCACCAAATGGATGTGAAAACAGCTTTCTTGAATGGAATTCTAGAGGAAGAAATCTACATGGAGCAACCCGAAGGCTTCAAAGCTATTGGGCAAGAAAAGAAAGTGTGTAAACTTGTGAAACCCTTGTATGGATTGAAACAAGCTCCAAAACAATGGCATCAAAAGTTTGACCATGTCATGCTTGATGATGGGTTCAAAATCAATGAATGTGACAAGTGTGTGTATATGAAGGACACATCTGATGGATATGTCATTTTGTGTCTATATGTAGATGATATGCTCATTGCTGGAAGCAATGACAAAATCATAAAATCTACAAAGAACATGCTAAAAGCAAGATTTGACATGAAAGACATGGGTTTTGCTGATGTGATTTTGGGGGTTAAAATCACACGAACCCAAAGTGGACTTGTTTTAAGTCAATCCCACTATGTGGACAAAATTCTTGAGAAGTTCAATGCAAATGACTCTAATGAAGCTAGAACTCCACTTGACACAAGTCAACATCTAGCCAAGAATAGAGGTGAACCTGTAAACCAGTTGGAATACTCAAGAATTATTGGTAGCTTGATGTATCTTATGAGTTGTACTAGACCAGACATAGCATTTGCTGTAAGCAAGCTAAGTAGATACACAAGCAACCCAAGTTCAATGCATTGGAACTGTATAACTCGGTTGCTTCGCTACTTAAGATACACTCGGGGATTCGGGTTGCATTATAACAGATATCCAGCAGTTATAGAAGGACACTGCGATGCAAATTGGATATCTGACACGAATGATTCCAGAGCAACAAGTGGGTATGTATTCACACTTGGAGGTGCTGCTATATCGTGGAAATCGTCAAAACAAACGGTTATCGCTAGATCCACGATGGAATCAGAGTTCATCGCTTTAGATAAAGCAGGTGAAGAGGCAGAATGGCTACGTCAATTTGTTGAGGATATACCAAGATGGCCTAAGCCGACATCGGCCATTTGTATACATTGTGATAGCCAATCGGCACTTGGCAGAGCTCGTAGCACAATGTATAACGGTAGGAATAGACATATCAGACGTAGACACAATACCATACGACAACTAATCTCTACAGGAATTATCACTATTGACTACGTGAGGTCAAAGGATAATATTGCGGATCCGCTGACAAAAGGCCTAAGTAGAGAGTTAGTACAAAAGTCGTCCATGGGAATGGGACTGAAGCCCTTGAAAAATGAAATTCATATGATGGAAACCTAACTCAATAGACTGGAGATCCCAAGAATTGAGTTCAATAGGAAAACCTAATTGTATGAATAAGCGAGGTCACTGTGGGGGGGGGGGGGGGGATAACCCTACGCATTTAATAAGGTAGTTTATTATAAAGATTAACAAACTTCCTAGTCCATTCCTAAAAGTGACAAGTGTGAGGCTAAGCCTATGGCTTTTAATGATTCGACTAAGGTAACCATGCATAGTGAATCACCTATGTGAGAGAGAAGTGGGGTCGCTTCGAAGGGTATTGTTGGGGCACAATACCTAATGGCTCTCGCGGAACCAGGCATCATGTTCATGACCATAACGAACATAACTATGAGGACTTGACTTTGTCAGGGAGAGTCTTGTGTGAAGTGCATTGTCGTCTACACAAACGGCAGACGAGTTCAAAGACATCAAGTTCTACTCAGAGCTAGTGGGCTAAGTGCATTTCATGAGCGAAGGTTCAAAGGGTAACACCTACCTATCGTATGCAAAACTCAACTGCTGAAATGTAATAAGGAATTATGTTGTTTCTGAGATCGACCTCCATTCATGTGGGGGATTGTTGGAAAATTGGGTGTGATTGAATGGATGTCCCAAATGGTAAAACACTTGTCCCACATCGGTGTGGGGACAAAGTGGAAGGTTATTTATAAGGTAATATATTTGCCTAGCTAATATAACTTTAAGACATGTTTTACCATAAGTCCTACGCGCGAGCGCGCAGGGGGGGTTCAAAAATTGGAACCGGAATTTAGTTGAACTTGTGTGCGCCCGCACGTCCTGCGGACACGAATGCAGTTCCGAAAACCCAGGGCCCGCGTGTGGCAGTTTTTTGCAACCATTCTGTAACGGGTTGATTTTTTTTTTTTTGTAACTGAAGTAATATTCAGTATTGATGAGAATTAACATTGGTTTCAGTTATGATTGTCATCAGTTTCGAAACCAGCATCAGATATGGTTCTCTACAATGATGAGGCCAGTTATGATTCTCTACAATGATGAGGCCAGCATCTGTTATGATCTGTGCCTATAAAACCCAATGCAGATAACCAGTTTGATATACCAATTTACCAGCTTCTCTTCTCTCTTTGTCTCAGTTTTCTGCAAAGTTCTTTGTTCTTTTCGGGCAAGTGCTCAAGTCCGGCAGTGCGCGGTGCTGCTTCGAACCGGCGTACCCTGGGAACAGACGACGAATCTGTTTAAGGGAATTGTGTTAAACACAAGCCCGGTTTCAATCGTTTACTGTTTTACATCTTCTTTTCTACTTCTGATTCATTTGCTGTTCTGGTCAGTGGTTTCAAACAGTGGTTGACCAGCGCTTACGGGTCAGTGGTTGACCAGTGTTTACTGATCAGTGATTGATTAGTTCTGATCAGTTGTTTACTGATCAGTGGTTGATCAGTTGTTTCAGATCAGTGGTTATTTTACTAACACATTAAGTAGTAAATTAAACCAAATCGACTCTTTCACAAGCAATCTTATTAAAATCGCCAACTCTAAATTTCATATATTTCACTATACAAATATAGAAAGCATAACTAAAACTAATGTAAAAAAACAATATTTGATGGGTACAGCCGTTTCTAACCTCCATTCGACTAATGCACATCCACCACCTGCAAACAAGTACCTCCACTACTCGGTACATGATGGTAAAATAAGTTAGCTTAATCATTTAGTTGTGTTGCAAGATAACATTAATGAATGTTTCAATTCTTCGTTTGCTTTGTTGCAACTGATTTGGGTATGTTCGAATATAATTTGACTGATTAAATTTAAATACATTGTTTTCCTATTCATTTATACAATCAAGCAAACTGATTTTTTCTTCTTACAAAAAAAACCTTGGTCCGAAACCTGGCAACCAGGGTCTCCAAGTTCCTAGATCTGTTATCCATATGTGAAAACAATAGCTTGAATTTTCTTCTCTGGCCAAATATTACACAATCTCGAAAATCCTCCCCCTATGAAAAAAGGTTATTAATTTAAGAGTTTATATAGTAGTCACACGCCAAAATATGAACTTACTTAGCTTCTATAAAAATAAACAAACCACGAGCCTCTTGAAAATGCCCCATACTTTTGGCAAGCTTCAACAACAGTTGAAGGTGTAGACAATTAGAAGGACCGAAGGAGCTCCTAAAACATTTTCAACCATTCGCTTTGTAAAAAAACCTCTCATTTCTCTCCTGTAAACCATTCAAAAATTAAAATATAAACAAAAATAAAGTTGAGAAAAAACGAATTATTTAAATGCTTACTTGAAGAGCCATCATGGTTTCTTACTTATGCAGATGATTTTTGCATCAGATGGTTAGGTTGATCTATGACTTTTTTTTGTACAAATTTATTGAAAATATGACCTTTTACGACACATTCGACCAATATGATTGATTTTCATTTAGTTATCTTTTTTACTTTACCCATTTTGATCCATTAGAGATGAAACATAGCCCGAATCAACACTTCGAAAGTAAACAGGTCAAGATTGCTATATCTAGAGAAATATAAGGGCGTTTAAACATACCTAGCTAGTCGATAATTCCAGGGAGAATATCTTGCAAGTTTGTAAAAAAGAACATAATAAAAAAAAACTTGTGAGTAATTTGGTAAAGCTAACAAAACATGTAACGTCCAAGGGGCAAGGGGTTGAAAAACAGATCAAATTAGGTTGACCTACTAAAACACCTTTGTATGTACATTTCTAATTTCTTACACTCTTACTAATAATCAAGGTTTTAAAAAAACGGTTGAAGCGTGCGCCTCAAGGTACGCCTTAGGGGGTTTATATTGTATGTGCGCCTCAGAGGGGGTGAGGCGCTAAAAAGGCTGCATCTAAGGGGTTTTCGATATTTGCTTTTGATGTTTTTGACTTATTGTGACAATTTCAAGCAATTTATGTCTTTCTTATGTGTGTTTTTGATGAATTTGATGACAAATTTGGTTAGTATTATTATTTTTATAAGATACATAATTTTTATATTTATTTTTTAATTCCGCCTCGGTTCGCCTTGAGGCTTACCCTCGTGAGGCGAAGGAAAAACGCCTCAAAACTCGTTTCCATTCTTTTAAACCTTGCTAATAATTAATGTTTTAACTTTTAAGTGCTACAAAAAAACTACATCATTAACAAGTCATTTGCTTTATTTGAATTAATCTATTTAAAAAATATTTAAATAACAACCCACTCAGTTACATGTACATTTGACAATAAGTTCAATAGAATAAAAGTTTAAAAAATATTTAAATAACTACCCACGTGTTGGCACCGATAGAAGCTTGAACTGAAGTCAAACAAACAAACAAAACTTAAGTGAAATAAACAAACAGAAGCAAGTTTCTGTTTGGTTCGTAGATGATACACAATTTTTTTAGGTATTAACCACATTACTTCAAAGCCCATGCCCTCAAACCAAACATTAACACCATCAAATCCAAACCCTCAAACCAAACACCTAACATACGACTCTAAAAGATGGTACCTTTGGGGTTTAAGAACTGGATGCTGTTTCATCCTTAAAAATGTTAACTTCATCAATTAATGGTATTGAGTTTACTCCTATTCTATTCAAAGTTCTCTGAAGCCTTTTGTCATCTGTGGTGGTTGTTTTATGCACAACCTTCTTCTTTCTGCAAACGAATAAATCACAATGTAAAACTAATTGAGCAAGAAATATGATTATCATAAAAAACTATACACATATGATCCAAAAAAGTTGATATCCCTAATAATATATATCACCATTTAAAAATCATGGTTAAGAGAAAACAACTGAAATATATCTTAATCTCAATATAATTATCGTTATCAAGTACCTTTTCCAATTACCATTTGATAAAAATATCCGAGCATCTCCTCTTTAGTCTATATACTTACCGTTATTTTATTTCCAACCTATGTTAATTATTATTTACATATAGTAATCTTGGTTTTAAAAAGCTAGAAGTCACATAAAAGCAACGAGGTCTAAAATCGAGGCGTGAAGCGCAAAAGCGGCGGGCTTTTTATACCCGAGGCGCTAGCTAAGTATATATATTATTAATATATTATAGATGAGGGGAAAACATGGTTTCCCCAAAATCAAATGATTAACTTCAATTTTTTCGACCATTCAACTAAGGTAATAACTAATCCATATTAATTAAAATAGTTTAAAGATTATTAAAATTTAAGAAAATAAACAAATTTCAAAGACTGAGTATCTACACTATGATTTCAGTGGTGTAGCCGAAAATGATGACACCCAAATCACCATTGAGGTTCAATTGGTCCCACAGGCAACTAAATTTAATTATTTAGGGCCGTTTGTACAACGAGATGGTGACATAGATAGTGATGTAACTAATCGCATACAGGCTGGCTGGTGTAGATGGAGGGCAGCCATTGGGGTATTGTGCGATATGAGGTTCCGAACTAAACTAAAGGGAAAATTTTACAGGGTAGCAGTTAGGCCCGCTATGCTATATGGAACAGACTGTTGGGCTATTAAGAAGACACAAGCGCGCAAGATGGAGGTAGCAGAGATGAGGATGCTGAGGTGGATGTGTGGTCACACGAGGTTAGATCGTATAAGAAATGAGGTTTTTAGGAAAAGTTTAGGGGTGGCTAGTATATCGGATAAGATTAAGGATGGGAGATTGAGATGGTTTAGGCATGTGAAGCGGAGACAAACAACGGCACCAGTTAGAGTAGTGGAAATTCTTACTGTGGAGGGGAGGAGAGGAAGAGGCAGACCCAAACTGACATGGGATGAGCAGATAAGCATGATTTACTAGAGTTGCATTTTTCTGAGGACATGGTCCAAGATAGGACTGCGTGGAGACGTAGGATTAAGGTTAAGAACTTTTAGGGGATATTGCAGAATGGTCTTAGGTGTGTTTTAGGGACTTAGGTTTTTTTATTCTTTAAGTGACCTTACCGGTGATTGCATTCCTGTGTTCATGCCCAAATGTTGTTGTATGATATTATACATGATTTACATTATATTGTGTCACTCTGATAACTTTCTTGGTATTGCTGACTTCTTATTTCTATATTCTTTGACTTGGTGTGTTGGTATGTTGTTCGTTTTGGAGCCGAGGGTCTCTCTGGAAGTAGTTTATCCCACCCTCCCCAGACCCTATAAGTAGCTTTGCTATTTGTGCCATTTACTGGGTATGGTTGTTGTTGTTGTTGTAAACAAATTTCAAAAGTTTTGAATATAGGAACAATTGGTACAAAAATAGTAGGATAAGTTTTATTTGGAAATATGGAAAAAAACCATTAAGTGAGTAAAGTCAAAAGACGGTCATCTTTGTAAACATCAGTAGCTTTAGAGGCAGCCACGTGTCACAAAATAGACTATCTGAATAGTTAATGAGAGTGGCTGAACAACAGCTACGTGGCTATTTATTTTTGTTTATTAGATTAAGGATATATATATATAGGGGCTGGTTAACGTACAAATGCGTTTATCGTACATTACGTACGCTACAATCTCAGCCGTCAGATCATCTTCCCGCATTGAAAATCGCATGTGAAATTGAATTACCACATGCGAAATTGTTACCAAAATTATCACATGCGAAATTGAATTACCACATGCGAAATTGGTACAAAAAAACAACCTGCTATTTCATCAAAATTATCACATGCGAAATTGAATTACCACATGCGAAATTGTACAAAAAAACAACCTTCTATTTCATCAAAATTATCACATGCGAAATTGAATTACCACATGCGAAATTGTACAAAAAAACAACCTTCTATTTCATCAAAATTATCACATGCGAAATTGAATTACCACATGCGAAATTGTTAAAAAAACACCTGCTATTTCATCAAAAATATCACATGCGAAATTATTACAAAAAAAAACAACATGCGATTTTCATTGCGGGGAGATGATCTGACGGATGAGATTGTAGCGTACGTAATGTACGATAAGGGAATTTGTACAGTACCCTTTACCTATATATATATATATATATATATATATATAGGGGAGGGTTTAAATGAGAACGCTAAATATCGCGAGAACCGTGAGAACGAATGAAAAAACCACGAGAACTTGGTAAAAAACAATTCAAATTCAAAATTTCTTTTTACATTTATCATTAGTGTTCGAATACAATGTTAGAAATTAAATTTACATGTTTAAATTTTCGTGAATTCGTAAATAAAGAAAATTTACACATGTGTAAATTTGTTATATTTACACATGTGTAAAAAATCTAGTAAGAGTGATTTTGAGAGGAGAAATGAATTATTTGATGTTGTAAATTCTTTTTTGATGTTGTATTTTTATTACAATGAGGTTTGTATTAAAAAAATTCGGTTTTGATTGTTTTTTTCATTCGTTCTCACGGTTCTCGCAATATTTAGCGTTCTCAAAATAACCTTCCCCTATATATATATATATATATATATATATATATACTACGTTAGTTACCTGTGTATCATACGGATCTGACATAATAATATATATAACTCATATCTTGTTAATATAGGTTTTAAATGAAACTATATAAAACATTAAATAAAAAAAATACGAATATGATCCAGTTTGTATGCGAATATGATCAAGTTGGTTTTCTTTTTCTTATATTTGATAAGTATTTTTAATTTTGAAGACGTTAACGTTTATTGAATATACATTATTCGTCATTCTTTATTCAATTTATCAATATATACATAGTTGTGTTTAATAAAATTTAAATATCCGAACCCGTGAGTATTCACGGGTGATAATCTAATACCTTAATAAGGAGAAAGAAGATTTTCGATATTGTTAATCTTTGTGTAAACGATAGCTGATTTCATAATATATACCTTAATAAGGAGAAATAATATTTACGATATTGTTAATCTTTGTGTAAACGATAGCTGATTTCATAATATATACCTTAATAAAGAGAAAGAAGATTTTCGATATTGTTAAAATCTTTGTGTAAAAGATAGCTAATTTCATAATATATACCTTAATAAAGAGAAAGAAGATTTTTGATATTGTTAAAGAAGAACCGTGTGTATTATGAAGGGGTTGGCTAAATGCACCCCCTTTTTTACTAGTCATACCCCTTTCTTAAAAATACAGTTTAGAAGTTGTCAAATTTCACCCATTTAAACAATTCAAATACTGCTTTTGAAAACTATTAAGTTTCTAGAATTTGAAGACACTTTTTGTTACTAGTATTTTATTATGTTTCTATAAAACGTCATTAAAATTAATAAAATGATTTTAAAAAATAAAAAAGTTTCAGAACTTTTTTTTGAAAAAAAAACCAGATGATTTTGTATTTTTTATCTATTTCATATTTTAGTTCTGAAACACCCTAGTTTCTATTTAACGGTTTTACATGTAAATACCAACAATTAGATGTGTAGTTAAGACTACACATATTATAAATATATGGGTTTATTAAAACTTTTACAAATCATAAGTTATTCTACATAGCGTGATCAAATTCGTTGTTTAAAATTTACAACGTGGCAAAGTGCGGAAGCATGTATCTTTATCGTGTTCGGTTCTTCGCTGAGCTTGATCGTCTTCCGGCATCCAAAATGTACCTACATTTCATAAAAACACGAAATGCTTTAGTCATACGGGGTTTAAATCATGTCCGAACGATGTCCGGGAAACAATTGATTTTTCAAATGAAAAACAAAATATATAAAAAATCTCCACCGTAAATTACGGTGGGACCGTAATTTACGGTGGCCCCTGGGTTCATGCTTTTCTACCGTAAATCAGTGGGCCACCACCGTAAATAAATCATCTCCATCGTAAATTACGGTGGGACCG